>JAMLFT010004400.1:0-19648 GCA_026544285.1 Pachyrhizus erosus | reverse complement strand
CTTCCGATCTATATATGTTTGTTATAAATACGTTAATTATTAAATTTAAATATTTTTTTGAATTAAAAATAGATAATACTATTAATGTATTATTTATATAAATGTACAAATATTTTTTTCTAACATAATGTGTTACAATTATTTTATTTAAATAATATTTTAAAATAATATCTTAAAAAAAATTGTTTTAAAAAATAAAAATATTGTAATTTAAAACATTAAAATATAAAATATAATAACAAGTTATGCCAATCTCTATTTTTAATTATTATTTGAAAATAATTATGAAGAATTATTTTAAAGATAAGACTTGATCTTGTGAGTTTGAGTAACAGATTATACATTATCCAACTCAAATAACAAGATAAAATAAGATAAAACAAAGTTTATCTTCTGCTTTAACAGATTTGATTTATTTCAAAATCATTGTTTCACTAAAGCTCTATCTCAAGTCTTATTTGTATTAATATCACTCTTGTATTGGGTTTGAACTAGCCCTATAACTATCAGGTTGCCTCATAAGCCCAATAAAGTGGAGAATATAGCAGCCCATTAGATTAATCGGAAAAAAGCATCCAGTAGCAGCGTTGCTGATTGATGATGTTAAGTTCAGAAAATAAATTAACCGAAAATTATTAAAGTCAAAGACTAAATTTGCTTTTTTAGTATTAAATATAAATTTAATTGCTGATAAATAACGTTTATTTTAGTCTTTTAGATTTTTTATTTTATTTTAATCATGTTATATTTTATTTTATTTTTTTTTGTCAAGTAATTTTTCATTTTAGTTTATGATATTCTTTAAATGATAAGATAACAAGTTATTATTAGACTAATAATGTCATTATTATATGTAATTTTTTTATTATATATATTTTTTTGTCAAATTATATTTTTAAATATCTCATTAATTAATTTAAATAATTAATTATTTTAAATAAATATATATTTAAAAACATTGATTGTCTTCTCATATTTCTTGATAATATTATAAATTGTTAAAATTATTATTATGATATTATTTAATATTATTATTTGATAATAAATTTAAAAAATTAAAATAAAAAATTCTATTGAATCAAAGTAAAAAATATTATTTTTAATGAATCAAATATATATTTAAATTTTTTATTTGATTATAAATTAGATACTAAATTAATACATATAATTTTAAAGACTATTTTGAAGTATTATTCTATTAAAATTCCATACTAAGTACTTTTGTAATAATTGTATCTATATAGTGGCACTCCAGAATTCAACCAATTTTTCCCCCCACCTAAAATCTTTTCCTTCGGGGCATTTGACCTTTACCTATTCTAATAATATCATTATTTAGTTTTATGAAATGAAGTAATGTTTTTGTTTTGTGTCATACCGTCAAAATTAGCTGAAAATAAATAGTGGTATTTCATGAAATGAAATAAACTATACCTCATTAGATTCTTTTTCATGCTATTTTTTTAAAATAATTCAAATAATAAAATGATTATCGATGTATTTCATTTCATATCTCTTTTCATCAAATTTAACATAAAATTTTCAGTTTCTTTGAGATTTTTCATCTCAAGTGACATTATTTTATTTTCTTTGCATCTTTTTATTTTCTGTTTCTTTTATTTGATATTTTTATACAATAACTAATAACTGATGTTGACATAAACGAAAAATACTAAATTATTTATTTTTCATCTATAAATAATCCGCGTAAAAGCGCAGGTACAATATATATCTAGTTATATGTTAAATTAGCACTCCAATATATATTCCTTTTATTCAGTGGAGACTTTAAATGAAATTGACAAAGTTAAAAAATAATTTGGTTTTAAATAAGTTAATTTTAATAATATATTCTATATTAAAATAAGCGCATCACCGAAAAACTAGGTTTTAAAAATAAAACAGATAAACCATTAAAAAAGATTGTTATGGTAATTAGAAAGCTATTTAGCATTATTATTTATATATATGACGTCACAGGTCTGCGGTGTCATGTTATTACTGAATGTTCATACACGCAATATTAGTTATCACGTAACGCAAATGTCAACAAATATTTAAAAGATTTAAAAAATTAAAATTTTAAATTCTTAATAATGATAAATATTATATTTTAATTTCTTAATTTGTCAACAAGCAGCATTCATAAAACAATCATTCATAGAACCCACCAAGACCGTCCTTAATTGTGAAGATTTAAGTATAGTATGTATGAAATTATAGGATCTAACATCAGTACAACTATTTTAAGAAAAAAAGTTATTGATAACATATTAAAGATAATAAAATAACGTATATCTATTTAAAAAAATAGACCAACAACCATCCATATGTGATAACTCTCAAAGCAAGTAACAGCAAAATTTCAAACATCAAATAAAATATAAAAATAATAAATGCCTAAACATATCGTAAGGGATTCTTAATTTGCCTAATTAACGCGTGCAATCCGCAGTTTTTTGTCTTACACTTCTCCTATATATATACTGGTTGTGTCCATGCATATTTGCTTTAAGCAGAATACTTGTAACTTGACACTGTTTCCATAGGAACAGAGAAATTAGAGGGTGAGAAATGGCTCTTAGATGGGTTCTCCATTCCGCTTGCCATGTTTTGGGGTACCCTATGAGCAACACAGAAGGGCAGTGCAAGAAGATTGAAGGTTACCCAAATGGAGAGATGAAAAGCGAGAAGGGGTTGTTCCTTACAAACAATGTCAATGAGGTTGATCACTACCCTTGTTCATGGTTTCAAATGCCTCTTCACTATCCACGCTACAACAAACAAGACTACGAGAGCATGGAGGAGTGGAAGGTGGACTTGCTTCTTAAGCAATATGGATTGAGTTTCAAGGGCACCCTTGATGAGAAGAGAGCTTTTGCAATGGGATCATTCTTATGGCCCCATCAATATTGAATGATTTTTCAAAAAGTATGTTTGCTAAGTGCCAATAAATGTACTTACTAGTTTTAAGTTTTGTGTATTCGAACGTGGTATAATATTTAGTTCTCTATGTTGTTCAATAGATAATATGCCATGATGAATAGTATTATCTGTTATTCTATTTATGTGTCAATAAAGATATAGATTGTTTGCTTCCTTTGAAGAGTTGATGGTGATAGCTGTCGGTAATGTGGCAGTTCTGTTTCAACGGAAAGCAGTATATGTGCATGGCTAGTTCGATCGTGCTTGTTTACGCATCTGGTTAGCAATTATTGGCCTTTTGGCAAGTTTACACGTGCTGAAATGGTGGCGTACCAAACACAGTTTTGTCTGTTCCTTAAAAAGAAATTTTAGAATCGATTGTAAACAAAACACATTAAACTACGTTGCTATTTCTCAAACACCATCATCGTTCGATGAATGTTGAGAAGAATATGTATTGAAATCTTTTCTCATCTAATTTAATTATATATTAATATGTAATTTTATTTATAAATTAACTAATTTAATTCAATATAATATGATATTATCTAATCCATTTTAAATTTTAAATTTATTTTTTAACTTTTAAATTAATCTAATTAAATTAATTTTATTTATTTTTTAATTCTAAGGTATAATAATTAAGGTAATTATAATAAATATATATTTTGATGATAACAAAAATAAAAAAAATTAAATAAATTCTTTTATGTATTTAAACAAAAATTTTATAATTTCAAAATATAATAAATTTGTGCATCGTATATGATAATAGTAGTATAGTATTAGTTTTATATAATTTTATTTAAATAACTTGTTTTATATAAATTTAATTTATTATAAAATAATATATTATGTATTAGGATATGAAGAATGAAAGAGAATATTTTGATGAATTAAAATTTTAATTATTTTTTAAAATATTTAAAAAATAAAAAATTCTGTTAGACAGCATGTATCATCAATTTAGAATTACGACACTAAAGCAAGGAGAAAATGGAAAACGCGCACTAGGTAGGGGTCGAACCTACGACCTTCTGCTTAGGAAACAGACGCTCTATCCACTGAGCTACAAGCGCTTATTGATAGTAGTTTCTATATTAGTCTTTGATATATAAAAGTAAAGGTGGAGATCCCGCCTAAACACTTTTTGGATGAAAAATTGAAAAGGATAAGCGCTAAGAGGAAGAAGACGATGGCGGAGGATTCGATTACCAGCTTCTGCAACGCATTGGCATCTTTCTGCAACCATCTCCAGTCCTCTTCCGATGCCCTCAAACAATCCATCGATCGCCGACCTATTCCTCTCGGTACGCTTCTCTATCTTTCATTGTTCTGTTTTGTTCCTCAGAAAATTCAATTCTTCCATTCTTCTAGCAGATTCTGCATCGTCCACCTTCGTGCAATGCCTCAATCGCCGCGTATCGACCGCAAGCGCCGACCTC
Source organism: Pachyrhizus erosus (assembly GCA_026544285.1). Classification (NCBI taxonomy): domain Eukaryota; kingdom Viridiplantae; phylum Streptophyta; class Magnoliopsida; order Fabales; family Fabaceae; genus Pachyrhizus; species Pachyrhizus erosus. Next base: position 15,278 of record JAMLFT010004400.1, on the reverse strand, counting down.
GACATGCTCGATTCCATGTCCTTCGCCACCGTCTCTTTCGAAGAGCTCTTAGGTCACTGCAACGAATTCTACAAAAAGAACCACACCGATCTTCTTCAACTTCAAGATCGTCTCAAGAGCTACTACGGTTACAGTCCTGGTAATTCCAAATTAAAATAAAACCTCTCACCTTTTCTGTTCTCGTTAAATTGATTTTTCTTTTTTTAGTTCCGGATATTGAGGAGGAAGATGAACCTGGGGATCCGGAAGACAAATTGGATAGTCCGTCTTCTTTCTATGGATCACTCTCCGTCGCCGATTCTAGCTTCAAAAATTTCGAAGAAGATGCTTTGTATCCTTATCTCAAGTTAATACGATTTTCAGCCTCTAAACAAATAAATTTCACATGGAATGAAAAGACAGGAGAAAAGGATTTGCTCAGAATCAGATGAAATTCCGTAATTAGATTGATTTGAAGTTCTGGATTGATTTTGCATCCTTAATTCTCTTCAGACTTGATGAATCTTTGAGTTTGAAAAAGTTTGGGCTGTCAGACACATGTCTAGCCATGTTAGCATCTGAAGGTTAGTGAATGTCACTTGCCTCCATAAACATGCTTGTTAATTTGGGAGGATTCCATTTCCATGCTTTTATTTAGTTATTTAACATTGATCCATGTTTTCCAGTAACAGTCTTGTGGACACTGGTCATATTGTTGATTACATGAAAACTAGCCTTGGCTTCTCAAATTTGTGTGTTGCTAATTTCATTTTTTCCCATTATTATTTTCTTCCATGCATGCAGGTGATTTGTCACCACAAGAACCTGAGAAGTAAGTTAATAGTTATGGATATCATTTACATGTTGTCGAACTTTCTGCATTTCTATTGATAATTCTTACATGATTCTCATTCCCCGAGCTTTGGGTTAACAGAGGAGTACAAGAATTTAAGCAGCAACATCAACCTGTCACGAACATAATGGTGTCGTCTGAAGGAAGTAAGTTCTTATCTAATGGCAATTGAATAATTTCCTGTTTCAAGAGTTTAACCTTAAGCATATGGAGATTTTTAATTTAATTCTTTTTTTGCCAAAATAAAATTTAGAGCCAGACAAGGAGAATATAAAGTCAGCTGAAGCTCCCAGCCCCATCTTAAAAATATTGAAAAGCGAATTTGAATGTCTTCCTGCCTACATGAAGGGTCTAACATCATGGGAGGTGAGGTTTTTTATACCATTCAATGTTAATCACGTTTATATACAAGGGATGTTTCTTTTGCATTGGTGGAGGGTGGCTAACTGATTTTTGACAAGCTTGTTTTTATTGATAATTACACACGTGTCATCTTATTTTAATTTTTATTTCAAAAATTTGTACAAGAAACAATGATATTTTAAAATCAAACGGGGCTTAGTATTACCGACAATATATGTACATTATATTAAAGGGCTAAACTTAACAGTTACACCAGTCATGTTGAAGTTCCAGGACATCAAGTATTTGGCATATTACTTGGTGCTTTTCTGCGAAGAACAAGATGCGTTTTTTATTTTACTGTAATTGTATAAATAGTTTTAATTTTTGTAGCACATATGGCTTTTAGATTCTATACCAAAAAAGATTCTGTGACAAGATACTACGGTCTAAGGTCTGATATTCAGTTATTTACCTAAACTCATTATTGCCCTCGGTTAAGCTTCAAAGTGTAAAAGTCCAGGATAATTTGATTTGACAATCACTTGTGCGTATGAAATTTGTTAACCTATTTCACATTTTTTGGGTTCTTTGTGCAACTCGACCTCGTAGGATCTACTTGTAGCTGTTGATAAGATTAATTCAAGCCTAAGCAAGAATACCAATGGACGCAGCTACTTCCACCAAGACGAAATTCCTTCATTTGAATTAGGTAGAGTCTTACTGTACCATCTTTGCTCTTATCTTGCTTCTGATTCACCTATTGCAAATAGCAATTTGCTGCTTGTGATTTTTCCCGTTACAAAATTTCTCCTTCCCATCGTTTAGTCACACGAATGACCTTAAATTGGGATTAGTCTTTAGTTCAAGCAACTTGCCGTCGATATACATTAGTCACTCCTAAATGCTAATATTATAAGAACAATCCTTCGTATATCGCCAAACATTTATTGATGCTGTTTATTTATTCAGGTCCCAAAACAAGATCATATTTGCTGCTTTTAGTGCGCATGAATCGATTGGTTGTTGAGACGATTGACGGTCTTATATCGTACAGAGTATTGTAAATACGAGATCCAATGGAGAACTAAGTTTTTCATCTCCTGATTCACCTTTTCTTAGTTATTCATATTTGAAGAAGCATGGACCCGGAACACGAACAAAGCACATAACTAAATATTTAGTGTCATTATTTAAGTGTTCGGACATCCGGTATGTTTAATAAAATTCTTTCCATTTGAGGCTGAGTACGATATCCACATATTCTTTCTGTTTGTAACGATAACGATAGAACATTTATATTATTATTTATTATTGATATTGGTATGAAATGCTTGATCTGATTGAATAGATTCTTTTTTCTTTTGGGTTAAATTACTTGAGCTTTTGTTTAAAATGTAGTTTCATTTTAAGATCCTAAGAATATTATAATAATTTTTTTTTATTAATAAATATATCTAAAAATATTTATTTAATTTTTAATATTTTAAAAATATTTTTAAATTTTAAAATAAAAATAAAAGTAAAAAAAAGTCATAAGATAAAAAAATAACTATCCACGTTCCTATTCCTCAACAAGAAAATAAGATAGTTTAAATATGAGAATGTAATATATTTTAGAATAAAAAATTTAAAAATATTTATTGACAATTTCTTAACAAATATAAGAATAAATATTTTCAGTATCTTATTATTATAAATGTAAAAGTAGTTTGAGACACAAACGTCTCTTTAGTCTCACGCTTTCTCAAAGTGTTTTTTTGTATTTATTTTTTTATCAGTTAACCTCTTGGTATGCTACAGCAACAATCTTTTCTCTTAATTTTAATGCCGGTATTTAACAGAAATGATTTTAACCAATGGTTGTTGGCTTGTAGCCTTTAAGGGGGTTTAGTTAAAAGTGTAAGGGGGTTAAGCCAGGCAAAAGATACCGGAAGATGCTTTGAGAAAGTATAAAATAAGGTTTTTTTTTTTTTTCTTTGGAACACCCCACCTTTTAAGTGTTTTGCTTCGTTTCAATTTCAATAATTTAAAATATAAAAATTACAAACTTAGTAACCAAACTTAAAATGCTAAATATTGGAAAAATTTTGAAAAAACATTCGAAGATGACGAAACATAGAAGTTTACCCTAGGTAAATAAGATTTAAAAGGGTGAAAACATAAAAACAGAAGAATATAAGATATCTATAAAAAAAGATAAAAATTATACAAGATAAAATTATAAACCAAAAAAAATATTCAACTTATTTTTTGTAGTTTAATATTTTTACTTCTTTAGTGAGCTCTTTAAAACTTTTATTTGTTAAAATATGTAAAAGTAACAAAATGATACAAACATACAAGTGTAAAATGTTAGAAAAACTAAAAATTGCATTTAAGGAGAATGAAAGAAAGTTAGAAGATTATATTAGAAAAATAAGATAATAAAACATAAAAATGAAATTATAAAATATAAAATGAATTGACTAACAATAAAAAAGAGAATACAACAAGAGGATAAAATGTATTAGGAAATCCAAAGTCTGAAAGTCTCCATAAAGCAAATTAAAATAATCAATCAATAAATAAGATAATACATTTTTAAATGTATAAAGATGTCAACCTCAATACCTATTTGATAAAAAAAATCAACTAAATAATAAATCAACCGAAAAAATAAGTCACAAATGTCAAAATTTTCAAAAAAAAAAAACCCCAATAAAAAAGCACTAAATTATATATGAAAGAATGAATATAACAGAAAAAAAAAACACAGAATTTTAAAATTTAGTATAAACGATAGATTTACCTATAATTTTCTCTATTTTTTGTCGTCAACACTTCACCTTTGCAAACATTGAAAGATGATGCTAGAAAAAGTAAAACAATAAAGCATGCGAGGTGTGCTAAAACTTTGAAGAAAAAAAATAAATAAATAAAACCATATGGTAAGAAAATAAACAATGGCATAAAAAAATTATTTATAAGGCGTTGAGTAATTTATGTATATTAAAAAATTAATAAATTTAAATATTAATATTAAATTTATTTATAATTATAATATTTAAAAAAAATAGTATTATTAGAATTAATTATAATTTTTTTATTTAATAAAAAATTCTTTTTCTATTCTAATCTTCATTAAAGGCAAGACAATTTAGAGTAGTATTCAATTATTTCTATTATGAATTAAAATAAATAATGATATTTTAGTAAAAAGAAACAAAAAAACCAATGTATAAGATAATTGAAATAATGTCTTATAAAAAAAGATAAAATATTTTTTTATGAATAAAAGAAAATTGTATAAATTAAGAGATATTTGTAAAGAATAAAGAAAAAAAGTGAATGAGCATGGTGTGATACTTTTTGAAAATTCAAGGTATATGAATGTAACTTGTCCGTAACTTTAATTCTTCATTTATTGTTCTACCAATGCAATAAGTTTGAATTCATAAATGACAAGGTTATACGTTTTAATAGTAAAGTAAACACGTACTGTTTCCAAATTTAGGTACATTATTAGAGTAAGGTATATATATATATATTGTACGTTGGTAGCAAATAGCAATTGCAAACCAAATGAAGTTTCCTTCAAGCGGCTAAGGACCAAGGTATCCATAACCAAGTTCTGCATCCATGTCCTTCTCTTCTAAATCATTTTCTACCTCTGCCAAGTCTCTCCTTGTAATCTCAAGATCAAGTTCTGCAACAGCCAGTTTACTCTTCAACTTCTTGAATTCTGTCTCTAAAGAAGCTATGTTGACCCTCATACTTTTCACGTGCTCTGCTCTTTCAAAATAAGCTTTTGCACTCAATGCTGATTGAACATGGGGCTCTAGCCATGCCAAGTCAAATCCAAAGGGTTGAAGCTCTTCCCACAGAATTTGAAGTTGCATCATACAATCATCATTACCCATATCCCTAGTTGTCTTAGTCTTGAGGAAATGTAGCACTCGTCCCAAGGCTATGAATGCGCACAATATGAACCTAGGACTTCTTTGATTCTCTATTAGTGATGGATGCCATGAACATACCTCCTCCTCCCGTAATGGAATAAATGATGCTTCTTCTGCCTCTAAACTACTGAAATCTATAAGGTCACTTAGAGGGGTTAAGATCACTTCCTCAGATTCATCAAATAAAGTAGGATACATAGGAGGAGCACTAGGAGCAAATTGAACTTGTTTAGGTCTTGGAGTCACATCTGAGGGTCCCATTTCTTGAGCTTCTAAATGTATGAGTTGCACTTCTATTTCACTCAACTGATCATCTTTAGAATCTTGGGTGCTTGTGGGACTTGATGTCACATCTGAAGGTGTCATTTCGTGCTTTTTGATTTCCACTTCTGTTAGCTTAGGTTGGTCACCATTAGAGGTTCATGAATTGTGATATTGCTTTTGGCCATGTTGTCTGGAGTGCTAAATGCGACCTTAGAGAGTAAAACTTGAGCTTCAATGATACATACATGTTTCACAAGATAACCTTGAGTAGGGTCATGAAATTCACCGAGAGGAATATTTTCAGCATTAAACATCTGCTGGGTTTCTGGAAAAATTCAATCCTCTAGAATTAGGATTGCCATATGTAAACAAATATAATTCTAATAGCAATTGAAACGGGTTTCTGATTTTGTACTGGGAAGTTTCACAAGAAAAACAATGGTTGCTTGCTAGGAGGGTATCGTGCACAAGTCAAACTAATTTTAGAGCCAAGCTAATCTCGAATGGCTCATTTTTATTTTGGATTTTTTTTTTTCCGACAGTTTAAAGGTGTACTTGTAAAACACTTCAGAGCTTATGTCAAAATATGGGTGTAATTAGTGATTTTGCATTTGATCTGTTTTTTTAAGGCTCGGACGTAGGTGAGTTACCATGTAAACATGTGATAATGAGGTAAGCCTACATTATACGCGTGCCTCTAACCATACAACATTTTTTAAATCCTTAACATGTATGGTGTAAACTATTGTTGAGGAATCTTTTACTTTTGGGAGCGTAGGAAGCACCATGGATTGCAAACTAGAGAAGTGTTTTGGGTCACAGTACAAATGAGTCCCTTAGCCATATAAGGCTTCCTAACAATTGGATTTCGAACCATTATATTTTAGGCTAATTAACGTTAGATTGTGATCTAACTCATTCAGAGTACTTGCAGCAGAAACAACTATAAATAGATAAATACTTAAAATAGCGAAAACATTAATAAATATATAAGTACTTAAAATTGTGTACCGGATATTAAATCTTTAAGCATTAAATTTTTTTCAATTATGTGAAGGCTCTGCAGAATACTACACCAAAATCAATTTCTGCTGTCAACTATCTTTGATGGGTGAAATGTGACGCTAGTGTTCCTTTTAAATATGAACCATTCAACCAATTTTAGAAAATTAAATCAATTATATCTTTATCTGTTTCCAACCTTTCTATTTTATCTTATTTTCAAATATATTTAAAAATAATTGACTTATCTTGTTTCAGTTATCAATAATTATCTTTTCAGATATATGAAAATAAACTTGCCTAAACTGAACGTGAGGTGTTCAATGCTCACACATATATCAAATTTAATTTATTTTGTTTTATTTTATATTCATATTATTTATATTTTTGGTGTTAGTAAAAAATTTAATAATATTTCATTAAAAATGTTTATTTGATTAAATTAAATTCTTTAATTTAATTATAAAATAAAATATTTTTTAAAATACAAAGATAAGAACACTAATGTGGATGTGATTCGATAAATTCAATACTAAACTTTGAGCTTTTTTTTTTTTTTTGAGAGGAGCTTATTTATTTTCTAAAAAACCTTGTAATGACCTGGACGTGATATAAGCTAGATTATAAGTTCCTGTTCAATCGAACAAATGAAACTTAAAAATCTTTTGAAAAACAAAGTTCACTAATCACTATATAGTCTAAAACATGGCATAGCCTAATTCAGCATTCAAATCCATGTCTATCTCTATGAAACCTTTTCTTGCCTCAGCCAAGGCTCTCCTTGCTACCTCAAACTCAGCTTCTGCAGCTTTCAACTCTCCCTTGAGCTTCTTCATTTTAATCTCCAAAGTAACCACCCTGTCTTTGAGTTTATTCACTTGAGCTGTTTTTTCCAAATGAGCTTTCATACCCAATGCAGATTGAACATAAGGCTCCAGCCAAGACAATTGAAACCCGGAGCGCTTAACAAGTTCCTCCCATAAACATTGAAGGTGATAACATGCATCTTCATTCATATCCTTCACCTTACTTGTCTTGAGTAAATGTAGAACTTCGCCCAAAGATGTGAATGCCCATTGTTTGAAGCGTCTAGAACTTTTACTCTGGCTCCTTATCAGGGAAGGATGCCATATGCATGCCTCCTCCAACAGTGGAACAAAATCTGCTGCTTCTTTTTCTAAACTTTCCAAATCTAGAAGGTCCCTTAGTGTCAAATCTGAACCTTGAACTTCCCCCTCTGTTTGACTAGATCCACAAGTTGCTGAACTAAGTGTCTCACTCTCATCTGATTCTGATGCTTCTGCTTTTTTATCATGTTTCTGCTGTGAGGATTCTGAATGTCTTGCTGATTGATCACCTAATTTAGAGTCGTTGGTAGGAGTAATTTTGTTCAAGTTGTTAGCTTGAACAGTGCTAATATCGGAGACACAAATATGAGCTTCAATGATGCATGTGTCATTCACAAGATAGCCTTGTTTAGAGTCATAGAAGTCACTAAGATTCACGAAAAATGAGCCCCACTCACGGTATCCCCCTTTGAACTTCTGTTGAGCCTCTGAAATCATACAAATTTATACCAGGAATTAGAAATTTAGTAATTACATATGGCCAGTGGCAAATGGAAAACATTCCAATTGGTTGATGATAATTACTTCTAAAATAACTATTGAAAAGTAAACATATAACATATAAAAATGGCATAACTATGATGAGATCGACAATTTCATATAAAGACTGATAATATATACCCTTTACAACTGATTTATTGCCATCCAATTGATTAATTAGAGCCAACTTGAAATATGTATTTCTGTCCCATCCATACGGTGGTAAAGAATCCGCAACCATCAAGTGCAATGAAAAATGGTCAACATTTTTCACTAGTGGATACAAACGAATCCGCCTGTAAGGTAATTAAGACGAACAACCTAGTTAATGAAACGTAAAAATAGGATGTTTAAAAGTAAGAATATAGAAAACTATGATAATATCTTGACTTATATTCGTTTAAGATTTATTTTCATCCTTACTAAGTCTATGGGCTGTCTAAAAGTAAATAGCACAAAAATTTAGACTTCAAAATTCAAATTCATTTGCCTGTACCATTTATAACCTCGGATTCGGAAAGCCTTGGATTTTAGTTTCTTGGTGTTTTGTCTTGAGAAATTTTCAATTTTCCACGTAAAGGTCTCAAAATTAATACTCGTTCTCTTCCGATTATTCATTCTAGTAGCTGCATCTAAGCTGTCATCACAAAAAAATATAAAAACGAAAGCAGTAAACTCTTCGAGATGGAAAACAATAAAATAAAAGGGTTGAAGCAAACACGTACTATGTAGCAACACAAAAGCTCAAAGATTAGAAGTATATACAAAAGAGAACACCTTATAAGTGCTCTACACTAATATATGAATATAGTAACCATTGGAAGAGCATAAAAGTAGAAAAATATTTGATTACCAACGTTGCTGGCGCAATGGAAAGAGGTGTGATTACGCAGATCATGAACCAGAGAACCAGGAATCAAACAGAAAAAGGGAAGACACTAGTAGAATGAAATAAAGAAAATGAAGAATTAAAGTCAACCAGGTTTGTTTTAAAAATGAATGAAGCTAAATACAGTTTATACTTAGAAACTTCGGACAGACATATAATTAATAGAGAGAAAGAGACCACTACCAATAATAATTTCAAAGAGTTTACCAAGAAAATAACCCAAATAAACAAATATAGAGTTAAATAATCTTTGTGTAATGTAAAATATCATATTCTTTTTATTTTAGTTGTTTAAATTTTTATTTTATTTTAATTTTTTTAAAGATTCAAAATTTTTAGTTTTAATTTTTTTTATCAAAATAATATTTTAATGAATAATTTTAAAAATATTTTTTTTAAATCATAAGTCAATAAAATATTAACTTGTTAATTGATAGTTAGAATTAAAATAAAAAATTTAAATTTCTAAAAAATTATAAAAAATAAAAAATATTCTATTTTACATGATTAAAAGAATATTTAAGACATAAATATAAATTAGATAGAAGGAAGTTGTGCATATTTTGTTAGTTATGATCACAATAATCTTTAATTATTGATTTAATTTCTATGGTTTATTTATCTTTTAATAATACTGATTATATATCCTGGGCAAAATACTTCAACTACAATTTGTTAAAAAAAAAAAACGACAGAGAGTAAAAGATATAGGTAAAAAAAAAGGGGAAATTTGTGTTTTATTTCTTTCATGTAGGAAGTATTTTTCTTTTTATAAGCACAAAGGAAGTATTTAATTATATAAGTAAAAGAAAGATAACAAGAAAAATTGAGAAATTATAGTTTTATAATTATTTATGATATCTTCTTTAGATCATATTTTTACCAAAGGAAACTAATTAATCAATTTATATCTTTATTGAAAAAATTTAAATCTAACAAAATCAAAATAACAGCAGCATCCATAATACTCTCCTACTGGATATCTGTTACTAAGATGTGTTACGTTAGATACTAGGAAAGTCTGTTATATAAACTTAGTAAGAGAAAGAGAGTGCATTGTTTTTCAGTACAGTCTCATTAAAAGTCTAATCAAGAAAAATCAAATGGGTAAATCATGGTTATATAAAAAAAGACTATAATGTGTATAATAATATCAACAGAAAACTGAGTTGATAAACTCCAATATGGTGGATAAATTTTTCAAATCCTTACATTATTCTTTTCACTTGAACAAAACATATAATATTGTCTCCATAACTTATGTAAATTCTTAAAATGTCGCTAAATTTTTTTAAATAATCGTATAATTTAAAAAAAAACTTTTAATTTTGATTATTATGTATAATTACATATTTATTCTTTTTTTTTCACTCTCATACAGAAATAGTTCGAATTTCTCGTCAATTTTTGTATTTAAGAGACCACCACCCTGATGTTTCCTTTTTAATTTTAACCATAAACTGAAATTCATTTAAATATGGGGTAAACATCTTCAATTTCAGTGAAAAAGTATACAAGAAAAACGATCTTCATGTAAAATAAACTTTAATCGGTAAATTTACTTTTGATCCATAAGCCATCGACAAAGTGTTACTGTATAAAAAAAGCTTAACATCTCTAACCTTAAATTCTCAAAAGACATGAATGTCTTACTATATTAGGCGTCTAAAAAAAATTTAAAAAGTACAATTATAAATATAAAATACATTCCATAATAATCATTTTATGAGATAGGGATAGAATATTCTTTTTCCTTATATATAAAATCAACTTTGACATTTTAAGCCCTTAAATTGTGGTCGTGTTCAATATATTACTTTGAAGCCCCTAATACCCCGGGCTGCATGGAACTGGATTGAAAAATCAAAAAACCAAAGTTAAAAATGTTAAATTTATCATAACATAGCTAAACAACAAACCTCGAAATTAAATTCTTTAAATGTATTCCAACGATAATGAATGTAAAACGTGTATACAATTTTATAGAAGACAAAATTATACATCAATAAAAGCCAAAAAAAACAAAATAATATTGTCAAGTGATTGGGACAACAAAAACAAAGACTGTAAAACTACGAAGGGAATAGAAAACTGAGCAGCTGATCATTAAGAGATAAATCTAATTTTGATGTTAATTGATCATATCTTATTTTTTTGGTAAATTAGAAAGGGTAAAACAAATTTACTAGGGAAGGTGCTTCTGATCATATCTTATTTATGACAGAAAAACAAGACATAATAATGTACATAAACTTTATTGAATGGATCGTGATGCTTGCTTGCACAATTGCTTTGCGTAAACAAAAAAAGTTATCAGCAAAAATCATTCCCCATAATGTAGTATCATAAAGAGTACAATACATACAGGGAAGTATTAGCAGCGGGCACCCAAGGCATTTCCCACCATAATATGCAAGGAAATGGAACTTTGAAAAAAAATCAAGTTCACTAATCACTATATATGCAATGTGTCTAAAACATGGCATAACCTAAATCAGCATTCAAATCTATCTCCATGCAACCTTTTCTTGCCTCAGCCAAGGCTCTCCTTGCTACCTCAAACTCAGCTTCTGCAGCTTTCAACTCTCCCTTGAGCTTCTTCATTTTAATCTCCAAAGTAACCACCCTGTCTTTGAGTTTATTCACTTGAGCTGTTTTTTCCAAATGAGCTTTCATACCCAATGCAGATTGAACATAAGGCTCCAGCCAAGACAATTGAAACCCGGAGCGCTTAACAAGTTCCTCCCATAAACATTGAAGGTGATAACATGCATCTTCATTCATATCCTTCACCTTACTTGTCTTGAGTAAATGTAGAACTTCGCCCAAAGATGTGAATGCCCATTGTTTGAAGCGTCTAGAACTTTTACTCTGGCTCCTTATCAGGGAAGGATGCCATATGCATGCCTCCTCCAACAGTGGAACAAAATCTGCTGCTTCTTTTTCTAAACTTTCCAAATCTAGAAGGTCCCTTAGTGTCAAATCTGAACCTTGAACTTCCCCCTCTGTTTGACTAGATCCACAAGTTGCTGAACTAAGTGTCTCACTCCCATCTGATGTTTCTGTTTCTATTTCTGTTTCTATTTCTGTTTCTATTACTTTATCATCATCCTGCTGTGTGGATTCTGAATTTCTTGCTGCTTGATCACCTAATTTAGAGTCTATGGTTGGAGTATTTTTTATTGAGTAATTGTTAACTTGAAGAGTGATGAGATCGGAGACCCAAATGTGAGCTTTAATGATGCATGTGTCATTCACTAGGTAGCCTTGTTTAGAGTCATAGAAGTCACTAAGATTCACGAAAAATGAGCCCCAGCTACGATATCCACCATTGAACTTCTGCTGAGTCTCTGAAAATGTACAAATTCATATCAGGAATTAGAAGTTTAGAATCACACATGGTCAAATATTCAATTGGTTAATGATAATTACTTTTAAAGTAACTGAGGAAAGGTGAACATACAACATATAAATATGGCATGACTGTGATGTGATCGACAAATTCATATCATTAAATGTGGCGTATGTTGAAGTAAATAACTTCCTTTAAGTTTGGAACTTAAATGCTCAAAAATGGTTATACTGTGTACATGTGATGATTAATGAATAATGCTAATTTCTACCACGAAGCCATCATTACCATGCGTATATGTACAGCATCATCGTCAAGACAAAATCATGTAAAAAAAACAGCAAAGAAGCGAACAATAAAAACTGATATTACCCTTTACAACTGATTCATTGCCATCCAATTGATTAATCAGAGCCAACTTGAAATACGTATTTCTGTTCCATCCGTACGGTGGTAAAGAATCCGCAACCATCAAATATAGTGAAAAATGGTCAACATTTTTCACTAATGGATACAAACGAATCCGCCTGCAAGGTAATTAAGACGAACAACATAATTAATAATGAAAAGCAAAAATAGGGGATTCAAAATGTAAGAATGCAGAAATAGAAATTAGAAAACTATGATACCATCTTGACTTATATTGGATCCGTTTAAGACTTATTTTCATGTATATTAAGCAAATGGCTATCCAAAAGCTAATAACAAAATCTCAGACTCCAAATTCATTTGCCCGTACCATTTATTACCAAGGATTCTGAAAGACTTGGATTGTAGTTTCTTGGTGTTCTGTTTTGAGAAATTTTCAATTTTCCACGTGAATGTCTCAAAATTAATACTCGCTCCCTTCTGATTGTCCATTCTAGCTGCTACATCTAAGCTGCAATTACAAAAGAATAAACGAAAGCAGTGAAGATGGAAAACAAATAAACAATAAAAAGGGTTGAGGCACACATAAGTACATAGTAGCACCAAAAGCTCAAAGAATAGAATTATATAAGTGGAAAAAATTATAAGTGCTCTACACAAATATATGAACATTACTATTGAATGAGCATAGAAGTAGAAAAAGCTAGTGAAATTTGTTTGTACTGGAAGGAGAGTCCTAAACAATTGAAATTTGATGGCTAAAATATTCGCATAAAGCTCCTAAAAGGGTCCGTCACCAACGTTGCCGGCACAATGGTAAGAGGAATAATTAAGCAGATCATGAATGTGAGGACCGGGAATAATGTAATAAAAAAAAGTGAAGAAGTAGAATGAAATAATGAGTGAAGTCAAGTCAACCATATTTGTTTTGAGAGGAAGGAAGGCAAGTTTATACTTAGAAATTCCAGACATAATTTATAGAGGGAAAAGGACTGGCAACAACATGATAAAAGAGAAGCAAATGGAATTTCAGAGAGTCTAATAGTAAAACAACCTAAATAAATAAATAAAAATTAATAGAAAGAAAGTAGAACAGATTTCATTAGTTATGACCACAATAGTCCTTAATTCTTTATTTAGTTTCTATGGTCTATTTTCATGATACAAACTAGGGGAACATAGGCCTACATGACTGTAATTTTACATTTTTTTTTAACTGTAAATTTAATATGATTTATTTGAGATGATAGAATCTAAAAGAGCGCGGGTAGTTTTGGTAAGTTATTTTGAGAGCAATTAAAAGGTAAAATGGTCTAATGAAATGGTGAAGAACAAAAAAAAAGGTATTTTTTTTTATTATAGTTATAGATTATATATCAAAACTTTGTTATGAGGGCCAAAAATTTAAATTATATTATTTTTTTTCCTTTAAAAAAGTTTGGATAAATTGGATTTCGAGTATTTATTAGAATCATCTTAACGTTCAAAGATTACATTATTCTTGTATATATTATAACATACAACTCATTAAAAAAAAAGTGTGTGAGAAAAATTTAGTAAACGAAAAAGAAGTACATTATTTTTCAATACATTATAAAATACTACCTCATTAAAAATCTTATCAGGAAAATTCAATTGAAAAATGCATGGTTAAAATAAAGTTATACGTAAAAACATCAATCGAGAACTTTGGGAGTTAATAAACTCCAACGGATAAATTTTTCAAATCTTTAATGCATCATTCTTTTTGCTTGAAGAATATATACAATATTATTATTTTCATATAAGATCATCACTAGCATTTTTCTTGGAGACAAATTGCAAGTCTCTTGTTTCTGTTGATTTCTAATTATAGCTTCAAATGTATTCACGACTTTTCTCAGTAATTATAATTTTTTTCCAAAATTAAGTGACGTAATTGTTATAATTTATTTCAAAAATCGTTATGGTGGTACCATCAAATGTAAACACATCCTATTTGTTATAGACCATCGTAAAGGCCAAATAAACACTTCTTTCTTTCCTATTTATAAAATGTTGGTGACTAATTTATATTTATTAAGAAAATTAGTTAAATTTAAAAATTAATATTAAATTTGTTAGTAATTATAATATTTATTTAAAATTTATTCTTAACATTATTGAAAATCTAATCATCTTCTTTAATTTTCGTACGAGAGAGAAAGAGATAATTAAGTAATGTTTAATTATGGATTAAAATAAATAAAAATATTTTAGTCAATAAAAATAATTAATGCATAAGACAATTAAAGTGATATTTTATGATAGACAAAAAATTTTAAAAATTATGTCATATAAATAAGAACAAAAAAATATATATTAAGATGATATTAGTATTAAAAAAATAATTATAAGAAATTAAGTTGTAAACTATAGTAATAAAAATAATAAAAATGTGTTACTCATTTAATAAAACTTTTATTTTAATCAATTACATGACATTGTTAAAGATTTGTTCATGTTAAAAACCATAAAAATAACATTAAAAAGTAGATAGAAAGAGAAAGAGAAGACAAATGTAAAAGAAAAAGATAAAAAAAAAACAAAAGACTTCACTTGTTTGATTCACATAAGATATTTATACAATTAAATAGAATATAATAAAAAAAATTGAGAAATTATAATTATATAATATTCTTTCAAGTTTAAAAGAAACTAA
>JAMLFT010004399.1:0-19649 GCA_026544285.1 Pachyrhizus erosus | reverse complement strand
TACTTGGTATAGCACGAGTTTTCAAAGCTTATAAGGGATTAGAAGCTTGCTTCTAGTCCCACATTGCTTGGAATGAGATTTGGGTTGAGTCTTAAGATTCTATAAATAGAGACTCTTCCCCCTCTTTGTATTCACAACTTGATGGATGAGAAATCATTTTGAGATTTAGATAAACTCTTTCTATAACTCTAATTAGTAGTTCTTTTTTTATCCTTATCAAGACCTTGTGTAGTCTTGTGGCAGATTTCCTCTTTTCCTTATCTTCTTCTTAGGAAGGAATGGCGGATTCATCTCTTTCTAGTTTCATTTCTTTGAGTTTGAAGCATCTTATAGGTTGATGCAAGGATCCATGGGAGGAACATAACATTCAATCCTTGGAGAATGGATGGAATATGGACGGGTAGTTTGATATGTAAATCGTAAGGGTCACAATGTCCTTCGACGCCAAGAGCACGAGCCAGCTTGACAACCTCGACTATTTAGATGTTCACTCCCTATTGGTGAGAACCCACTATTGTACCATAGTGATGAGTGTACTCTTAATAATCATCCAAACATCTAAAATTTGTAAGACCGCTATGTTCTAGGAGTTCGAATAGCATCTAGCCAATATGATAAATATTTTAAGAATTTGGCACTAGCATTTTTAGTACTACAAGTGAGAACATTAGGCAAACACATAAGATTGGTTTATCATCTACGTGTGTCGTTCTTGAGTCATTTGTGTATTTGTTCATGAAACAGCAAAACTTGTTTCTTTTCCTATCTTTCTTTTTTCTAGGGACAGACATAGATGGGGAAGCCCCAACATCATTTGTTAATTAATTGTTATGATAGAAGATGGACTCAAGACATGGTTAAGGGCGTAGATCACTTCATAAATTATCTTTGTTTCACCTTGATGCTAATAAACGATACAAATACACTATTAGAGACGTTCAACTTCTTTATATGGTGGATTCAACTTATGCCACCATATTTTTGTCATGCAAAGCTAATTGAGATTGTCAAGATCTCTTTGCCATCATCATTGTCATCGTCTTTATCCTCTTATCATCCTAAAGGTCCATCAAACACATTTGAGAGCCTTGCTTACACTCTCGCCTCTCTAATATTGGTTATATTGGCATGACACTACTTTCCACTAGGGATGGGGTCTCGCACCTTAACTTTGTTTGGGAAAAGATGCCAAGCAGTGCCTAGTCCCATGGAGCTCGGAGAGCAGGGGGAGGATGTTTGGGTTCCTACTAACAAGGATGATTTAATGCTAAAGGAGGAGCTCAAGCAACCAAAGTTAGAGCTTGAGCTACTAGAGGTAAAGCTAGAGGAGCCAACAGTAGAGACTAAGGTACTTGAGGTAAAGGTTAAGGTACTCAAGGTAAAGGCAAACATACCTAAGGTAGAGACTGATGTACCAGATGTACAGGTGAGATGCCAGAGGTAGCTCCTACTACAAGACATGTAGGTTGGTTAGATGAGAGTGAGGGGGAGGAAGACCTAAAGGAGTACCCTTATGAATTCACCTCCTAGGGGATATGCCGACCCATATTTGACACAATGGACACACATATACGATTAGAGGCTAGAGATAATTGCTTTGAGTCCAAGTTTCCTTTTTGATAATTGTGGGTAAGCTTAGGATTTATTCCTTTTTAGATGTATTCAGTCATCTAACTTTTTCTGCCACATGTATTTTGACTATTTTTCTAGGATAGGTTGGATTACAGTCAAAGGATGTCATATGGATATTTTTTCACTTAATTTCAAACTCGTATGTATAATGATATATATGCATTCAGCCTTTTACATTTCATATTTTTTTAAGTATATATGTATTCATGAAGTCACAATATTTACTTCATATATTCATTAATAAGATGTGTTTTAAACATTTGACCTCTCTCCTGCTTTTACATTAATAAATAAAAATTTTAAATTTTCTACTAAAATTTGTCATATTTCTTTGCGTTTCAAATGTTTCATGCAATTAGACGAAACAAAAATGTTTTAAAATAAGATAAAAACAAGTATTTAACACTTGTTTTACTAACTAGAATTTGGGACATTACAGTTATGGTCAACATAAAAAATTTATTTTGTAATAAGATAATCCCTTTTTCCTTTTGATGTACTTTCAATTTTTAATTGGCACACTCTTTTGGCTACAATATGTATGAGTTCATTTTGAAATACTTAATGATTTGGTATTGTATTTAATTACCTATAGGATGTGATGTTGTATTTTTTTGGGTTGTCATGTTATTGGTGTGAAGTATTCACCAACTTTGTTGATAACTAAATTTTAATCAAAAACTTGCCTAACTATCTTTAGTAGGGTTTTCCTTCCCAATTATGTTTGTTTTTACCCACAAGGCTTACACCTAATTCCTTGCTTAAGGGATTTAAGTCTAATTTCACTCAAATCAACCATGTTGGTGGGATGTAGTTGAAAGGTTAGAAAACACACTAAAAAGGAGGATTGAATAGTGTGTATGTGTGATTTTCAAAACTATTTTTCAAATCTTTCACAAAGGATGTATAAAGAAGAAAATAGTTTTCCCAAAGTTAGGACAAATAAGAAACATGAGAGATGATCCAACTTAGAAAAATAAGTTTTATACTAGTTCGATCAAACTCTTAAACTACGTCAAGTTTTTTCTCAACATAAGAGGTTCCACTAATCAAAAACTCAATTACAACAAGTAAAAACTCCACCATTCCTAGCTACAAGTATTCTCTAAGTCATTTTTTCTTTCTAAACTAAGTATTTTTTATTATCATTTTGTTACACAACTTAATCACTTGATTAAGTAACTCAAGTATTCTTTAACACTAAGTTACTTTTAGCTTTCACAATATCTTTATAAAATAACTCACAAGGTGAGGACATGAAAGTTTAAGCATAGATTATAATTTAACAAAGCTAAGAATATGAAAGAATTATAGAGCAAAAATCTCAAGCAGAGATATATAATGTTTAGAACATATAAGAGTGTTTTCAAATAGATGAATCAAAGTAAGTTCATTAGTTCTTTCATCATTTTTATGCATTTGGTATTTATAGGCTGAAGGAAGAGTATCCGTTATGACTTAATGTTTTTTTCTTCTTCCTGTTTTGATGTGTATTAAATGCATGTTTCTTCTTTACATCTTAATACAATAGATGTTCAACTTTTGTTAGATGAGAGATAATATGTTTATTTTTTGTTTTTTTCTCTTTTTCACTTTCTAAGCTTTGACAAATTAATTGTTCTTCTAAGCATTCTTACTTTAGTTTTTTTTTTTGACAAACTTCAAAACTCGATGATCCTTTAATCTAGAATTTTATTTATCTTCATCATGTCTATTGTTTTTCATTAAATTCTCATTTTGAATTTTGACATTAGAACAAAAACAAAGATCGAAATAGAGATAAACTATTGTGATTACTATCCTAGGCATTCAAATTATCATAGACTGAAACAGACATAATAAATGTTGAAATATAAAATTAGTTTGTTGTTGTTTATGATGTATATCAAATTAGGACAAATAAATCATATGTTTTTGGACATATTGAGTTTTGTTAAAAACTTCTGGACATATTTTTATTAGAAAGTCTATTGGACGCTTAGCCTTTTTGTTTATGCTTATACATCTGAGTTAGAGATATACTATCTTTTTGTACTTTTAAGACATATTCCTATAAATATACTAATCAAAATATTAGTATATTTCAAATTAAAATATTCTTTTATAATAAAAAAAATCATAAATTTTTAGAAGTCTGACGTTTCGTTCATATCTTTGACTCTAATAATAATGTTGTATGACACAAAATATTATATATTTTTTTTATGCATGATTTAATCCAAATACTTTTTAGTTGCAACTATTTACTTCAATTATTTTTAAGAATTTATATGCAACATTTTTATTTTCTACATCTAGAAAAGTTATCCGTATTTTCATAATTAAAATAATTATCTTTTATTTTAAAATTGAATCTTCTATACTTACCAATTTTAATGGGAGAAATTCTATTTTTGTTACCTAAATACGAGTGTAAATTAATCTCTTTAAATATTTTATTATATACGCTTTCTTAAGTTTACACATGATATGCATATTAGAAAATTTTATGATATAATTAAATAAAGGTTTCAAATGCAAATTTTTCATTAGATATTAATTTAAACCTTAATATTTTAATGCTCAATTCTATGTAAAACTTAGAATCATAAGCTTTTTTAATTACCTAAATCATTAAGATAAATTTTCAAAAGCTTACTAATCTATTAAAAAATTCAAATCTTACTAATTTATTAAAAATAAATTTTCATCATATTTAACTACTTAACAAAGTTGTATTAGAGATTATAAAACTTCATTAGTCATTTTACTAAAATTAAATTTTAAGGCAATCTTTTAGGCCAAAACTCCTTCCAAGTTTACTTAATCCTTGTACTTAGTGTTTTAAATCCATTTTAATGACTCCAATCAAATTTTTTATGTAATTTGTCCAGGACACAACATTTTCATCTTAAGACCAATGTTTCATCTTATTTTTATTCTTAAGTCTTACAGCTTGTGTAAAACTAAATGGTTTTTTATATCTAAATAAAAAAAATATCACAATTTCAATATACATCTATATGTATCATTATGAGTAGATTGAACAACTAATATACTTTCATGTAAGACATTTCACATAGACATATTCATATGAACCAAGACCTAATACTAAAAAGAACTAAACTTTAGGCATTAATAAAGAGTTTTTTGCCAACAACCAAATATAGAGATCAAAATCCATAAGAAAAGGTTTCACCAAGCAAATATTCTCACTAAAATTCAAACAAAATTCCACAAGTTCCAATAAAAAATGAAGTCTTTTCTTGAAAATCTCCAAGTAGCCACTAAGCTCACCAACAAAACTCCAAGCCTACCATTTTGAACTAGGTGTCACAATGATTACTTTTGTGAAAAAAAAATTTGGCAAACCTTTAGTACGACCTAATATCTGGTTTGCTTCCTTGAGATTCACACAATAACATGTCTTACATGGGTGTTTATCATTTAATTCAATTTAATAGGAATCACTGTAACCAAATTGAAAAACCAATAACTTAACATGTTAAAAATATATAGAACTGTAAGAAAAATATTTTTTCATTATGCCAAACTTTAGATCCTATATTTAAAACTAATTCAACCCAAACTAAATTATCCTATCATATACTTAAGATTATTCAATTATTAGTAGCATGTTCATGTATTTGAGAACTTAAATGAACTGTGAATTTGTTAATAATGTATTTGTTCTTTGTTGTCTTTAACTTACAATTTTAATGTGTGTTCGTAATTATATTATGAGTTTTATGTGAAATGTGTTTGATGCTTAATTAAATTAGATTAAAGGTTAGAAAGAAAGAAAAAACATGGTTGGGAGGGTGACCCCATTAAAAGTGGTTACTCAGATTTTCTAACAAAACTTAGTTATCAAAAAGTTTGTTAATACTCTACAGCAATGTAATGATGACAAAAAATTAAATTAAAATAGGTTGAATTTAATTTAATTTTAAAATCATATCATTTGCATGTTTAAAGAACAAAACCAAAGTAATTAAATTAGATTTGTTCTTAAACCTGCTTCAATCTAATTCACAAACACCGGTGTTTGAACCCATGTTTTCAAAACCAAAAACACATTTAAGTTTCATAAACAATGTCTAGAGTAATAAGGAATATAAGACAATCACAAAAGGAATGCATGCATATTTAAGTCTAGTAAACTATCTATGTATCCTCCCTTATATAATGTATCCAGTTTGACTCTAATCCTAACAGTGATTATTAACATATCATCACTAATGTTGCTCAATGCAAAGTTCTTTCTAATGACTATTGAAACTTGATTATATTCTTTTACTTAATTATAATTTTATTTATAATTGGAATAATAATCGTGATTATTTTGGTTGTATTTATTGTTTATAATAAATATAGTTCTTTAATATCAGAATTACTTTAATATTTTTTATTTTAGATCATTTTTTCTTCTCAATAGTTGAAAAATCAATAAAGTTGATAGTAAAACATAGCATAAACATGGTTTTTAATTTTAGAAATTTCTGTTTCAATGGTTGTAAAATTCTTCCTAAAAATAGACAATACTTTTAAAAAAATGAAAATATTATTCTTATCACTAATAGTAAAATCATCTCCAAAACATATAATAGACAATAATTAAATACTAATATTTGTATTTACATTTATTACCATGCATAAATCATAAATCTAAATAATAAGGTATAAGCCAAAATAATGTTAAAAAATTTGAATATAGGAATCTATTAAATAAAATTATGTGCGCACGTACAAACTTTGTTTGGATGGGATTAAATAACTTTCTAAAAATAATAACAGAAATATTGACTTCCAATTTATTTAATTTATGTTCAGTTAAATATGTTTATATGGGAATGTTGTTTTATGACATCCCTTTCTTTTGAATTTTACATAGTCAATGTTAAACTTTTTAGCATGACAAAAATTTGGCTATGATTTTTTTTTTTTTTTAACGTTATCCATGATTATCATCCTATATTCAATATTCTATGATTAAGGGATTTTCTTTTGGCAATAATCCTTGTAATAAAAGTCCCCGTGACAGTGACTTGGGGTAGACAGGATATCTGCTAGGTTATGACTAGACTTAGGTTCAATTTAGGTGAACAGTAAAATATTAAATATGTTTTTCAATTTTATGACATAACTAAATCAAGATTTTAAAAGTAAAGTTTAAATTTTTTTATTTTTTGGGTACATGAGGTTAAACTCTTTTAAAAATTTTAAATATTTTTTATAAAGACAAGTTTTAAATTTTTTATATTTTAAATAAATAATTTATTGTCAATTTTTAATAGATTATATTAGTATAATAATATATTAATTGAAAAAACTAAGACTTTGTTCTTACATAATTGAGGTACCACAATCCTATCAAACAATAAACTATTTATTCTAGTTAACTTTTTGTTTAAATAAATGGAAATTGAGAAGAAAACGAACGAAAAGTAAAAGAGAGAGTTGTAGTCTTGTAGAGGAATTTAACCTCTTTTTTTTTTAAGTGAATTTAACTCTTTTCATATTCTTTTTAATTTTATAACTTTTACTTAGAAGTGCAACGGCTAGTAGTAAAGATAGCTGATAATTTGCTACTAGAATTGAAAATGAATCAAATATCTCAAAATTAATTAGGTAAAGGTCATTGTTACTTAGCTTAATGAATTTAATTCAAGAGTTTAATGGGTTAAACTTAAACTTAGTTAAATTCATATCATTCATAACCAGCATAAACACAGTGATTATTTTTATAAAATATACAAATGCCTAAACATCTTTTTTGAAGACAATCATTTCTAAACATTTTTAAATGATATAAATGCATAAACATGATTGATGATATTTTATGTAAAATATTTTACATAAATGTCATTTGATTTGTATTATTTGAGGTCACGAATTAATAAAATAATCATTCTTAAACTTACATCGATTTGAATGTGAACTGAAAAAATTGCTTCATAAGAAACTTGATTGAAATTTAAAATGAACCCATTTTATTGAGTCAAACATATAGCATGTTTAACTCTACTCATAATTCAGGTTCTAGTTTATTTTGCCACAATTCATTTTGTTCCGTTTATTCTTTTAACTTCATAAACAATCATTTAAAAGTAAGTAAGATTAACTAGTGGAACACTACAACAAATAGCACGTTGACTACTATCAAACACGTTTAAGAGAGTTGATTTTTCTTCTCACTTGAATTAAATTAAAGTACCAAAATTCAGAAATTACTCGGTCATATTTTTTTTATGTGTATAATAACAATAACAATGTTAGAATTTAAAATCTCATACAAATTATTGAAATCTTCACCATTAAACTAGTTCTAGTGGGTAAATTAATTGGGCGTTTATCAACCTTTTAAGTCAATATTCATAAAGATTTTTCCCGTGAACAATTTACAACGCATTTATACATTGTAAGATTTTATTTAAATAACTATCATTTCGCCATTAACATGTTTGAATATGATTTATTTAAAGTGAACAATTCATATTGAGGGTGCGCAATTCATTTTAGAAAAATAAAGTAGGTGATCTCAGTGATTAATAAAAAAAATTACAACCAAGGTGCACATGAGTAATAAAATCACATTTTAAGGATGTTTGTCATATCAAATTTACATAAATTCGACCATACAAACCAAGTGAATTAAATTAGTTTGAATTAGTTTAGTTAATTAATTATTTTTATTTTAAATCCGAAACAAACTAAATTACAATTGGTTTGATTCTTATATTTATATTTTTTTTCAACCCAAACCAATCTAATAATTAGATTAATTATTTAATTTTAAATTAATATATTTTAAATTTTTCTTCTAATTTTATATTTTTTTATTCTTCGTTCAATTTGACGTTTGCCATAATATTAGCATCTTCTTGCACAGTTATTCAAGATATCTGAAGTTAAAAATCATTTGATTTGATGAATCTTTGGTGTAAACAGAAAAATATAAAAATAAAAAACAGTTGAGAAGAAAGTATGAAATAAATACTAAATTTTCAGTAATTGTTTGAGAAAAGAAATACCAAGAAAGAAAGTTTTCAATGTGAGACACATGAAAAAAAAAAAAAAACTTCCGCCAAATTAGAGTAAAAGGGATGGGTTGAGAAAAACTTTAATTTTTTCATTCATTTTAGTTTGTTAATAAATAAATTTATTTTCATAACATAAATAATGATAAATAATAATAAATAATTCTATATTAAGAAAATAATAGAATAAAAGAAATTTCTTTTCTCTTTCTTCCTTTTTTTTTCAATCTAATCTAAATAGTGTATCTTTCCAATTTTATTTTTCTTTTATTTTTTTATTAGATAAATAGTTAATTTCATCCTAAAAATATGAAGTGTTGTCATTTTAGTCTTTAAAAATAATTAAATTTAAAAAATTTATAAAATGTAATTATCAATTACTTTAGTTCAAAATACAAAAAGTCATGTGACTCAAGAGATAATATTAATATATTTTTAAGAACTAAAGTGATATTAAACAATTTAATTTTGGAACTTTCTTGATCGTGTAGAGACTTTTTGAAATATAAGTGTAAAAGTAAAGTCTCATATTGAATAAGAATAGACAATTAAGCAATATATAAATCAAAAAGACCCACAAAATTGATATCTTAAGATTTTGAATTGAAGTGTGGTGTTAAGTTTACTTATGTGGTGTATTCGTGACTCATTGGTGAAGATCCCCTAATATTTATCTCTCTTATTTTATCAATAATTGGTATCAATTATTGGAGTATAACTGTGAAAGTAAAGTCTCAGTTTCATATTAGATAAAAATGGATAATTAAACAATATATAAGTAAAAAAGACACACAAACTTGATGTCTAATTTTGAATTAAAATGTGGAATCAAGTTTACTTACGTGATCTGTTCATGATCAATTAGTGAAAATCTCCTAATATATAAATCTCTTTGAATTGTCAACAATTAGTATTAGAGTCATGAATTGACTTAATGACCAACTTAGACGAATATAACAAAATTGATTAGGCAACATATCTTGTTGGATAACAACGATGTAAGTATCTATAATATATTGACGATAATAATTAAGCTCTAAGACCACCATTAGATATTCTATGAATAAATAAGACTTTTGTTACATATTGAATAAAAATGAATAGTTAAATAACATATAAATAAACAAGTGTAAAGATGAATTTCCATCACAGTTTTAATTTTTTTTTTAGATACTGTTAAAAAATATTTTACACTTTTAAAGACTAAAATATTATTTACCCATTTTTTATTTCTTTTTCTCTTATATCATTTTTTCTATTCTATTTCATAACCAATCATAACATTAAAGAGTGAACTAGGTAGTACCGGAGAATCGTGATGAAAAGCATGGGATCTTAACAGTGCTTTTCTTCTCCATTTATTATCTTACTCAGATGAGATGTTGTATAGATAGTAATGTGATAGACTTTATTAAAAAAGTATTGTGATAGACATAAAGGTTGCTCCGACAAGCCATATTTATGTACACATGACACTATCCTGTGGGTGGGTCCAAATTGCAATAAAATCATTCCTTCCATTACCCTGTCAATGTGACCCTGTTGGGTTGAGTTAACAGAGTTCTCTCTCTCTTTTTGCTTTGTCCTAAAAGGATATTAAACTCAATCACTCATCATCAATTCACCATTCTCCCACAAGGATAACACGTTTCCAGCATAAATTGAGATCCTATTGTTTAAAGCATCTTTTAATTTTGAATACAATTGTATTAGTTTCAGGTTTATCCCTATCACTATCGGCAACATTATAAAATTTTAACTAAATTCGGTTGCTTCGATCATTTTAACTCTAACTGAACAATGAATATTAAAATCTAAACCCCAAATTTACTGAAGCATTCAGCCTCAGTGTACAATCAAAAGAAAAGGACATACATTTAGTTAATTTATCTTATAATATTCTTCTTTTCATCCTCCTAATACCCATGTTTGTTTAAGCTTTTTAAAAACAAAAAATTAATAAAATAAGAAATATTTTTTTATATATATTTGTCTAAACTATTAAAATAATCTGCCTTTATTAAGAAGAAACTCCTATCTATTTCTTAAAAGGGTACTTTTTTTTAAAGTCACTTAGTTTAGAATATTTTTTTAAAATTTAAACAAACTAATCCAAAATAAATATTAAATTAAAAATTAAAATGTTTAATATCTTAGAACTATAAAATAAACATTCAATTAATTTTTCATTTAGTGTTTAAGAAGATTTGGTAAAAGATACTATACAATAATTTAGAATTACTGATTGGTAAAATAGTAAAGTACTTGATAAGGTGACTCTATTTCAAGCAACTAATAATATCTTGCCAAAGATTACAAAATAAAAATAATAAAATAATCGTTTCTAATAAAGAAGTGTTAAAAATTCACTCTAATATAATTTTTTCACACTATTTATTATTAGTTAAAATTTATTAAAAAATTATAAAAGTATGAATGAGTAGTTAAATATAGGATAAAATGTATACAATTTCATCATTTTAATAAATTTTAATTAATAATAAAAAATATATTAGAAAAAATATGTCAAATGTTAACATTTCTAGATACGCTTGAAATGCATGAGTAGTTTACATAGAGTCTTAAGTTCAGAATTCATTATCCTCTTTGTAAAAAAATTTATGACAGTTATCTTTATTGTAAGCTACCCTAAATACGATATTAAACATTTATTACTTGTCATAGCTAATAATTAATAAAGAGCAGACAATTAATTAAGGTATCAATACCCAAAGCAAAAATTTAGTGTATTTGTGTGTGAGTAATTTTTGTATTAGTTGTAATGGAATCAAATAATTTGTTCCCTGTGCCCCCTTTCCTAATCCTATTAAAAATCACACTTCAATATAAAAAAAAAATGATAACTAGAAGAGAAATGTTATTTAAAAGAAGAAAGAAAATTAGTGACATTTTATAATATTTCAAAGTGAATTTAAAATAGTGAACGGCCCTGAAAGCAGTGAAAGAAAAAAAAAATGTCTCAGGGGACTTGGAAGTAGGAGTTCTGGTTGAAGGCTTTGAAGAAAAATGAGTTAGGGTTAGTGCAAGAGTGAGGAGTGATTGACTGGTCCTTCTAGCATGAATATGGGTTGGCTCCAATTTCCACGTTCTAAAGTTCTCAAGTTGGATTAATGGTCCCTATGAACCTAAAAATACAAAAGGATAACGGTTAATGGTCGTTATAATTGAACCTGAATAAGTACTAGATGATGACTCTCACTTGAGGCTAAGTCGTAGTGTTTTGAACATCTTTTAAAGTTTTCATGTGCAAGAGATCCAATACGCCCTCAATGTTACGTGAATGAATGTGAGATTGGGTGGACAGAATTGCCTATGTTACTAGAGTTTAATTTTTATTCCCCCGATAATTTTACTTGAGTTTATTTTTCAAACAAAAAGAAATAAAATACGAAGATATATGAAAGAGAAGTAACTTTCTGCAAACCCAATTGAATTATTTGTGGCTATTTCTACCCTGAGAGAAAGGGTTAAGTTCCAAGTAATATTTAGACATTCTATAAATCAATGAAACATCACACTCAAACATGAGTTTGATTTATATGTACTATCAATATAAGCATTAACATATTTATACGGGTATTAATCGATGAAACATCAAACTCAAACATATACAAGTTTGATTTATATGTACTATCAATATAAGCATCAACATTAATACGGATATTCAGTAAGACTTGACTACTTTATCACATCATATGGCAATAAGAGAAACTTTTATTAGATATCTATGGAAATATTTTATACTAACATAGGATTGGCCCTCAAAATGGTTTCAAGAGAACACCGGCCAGAGCCCATTGTTGAGAAGGAGCCTAAAATAAACGATGTTTTCAATTCTTTTTGCAATGATTTATCAAGTACATCTTCTAGATTTTCCCAAAACTGCTTCAATTCTCAAATTTCATTCTATGCAAGTATTAAAAGTAACAAAATTCTAATGTCCACCAAAAAAACTAAACATTTATTTGCATATAATATTTTGTATTTATATCTATTTGAGTAAAAAAAATATTTTGTATATGACAAATACATCATTTTTTTTATAAAATTACTTGTCTATTTTTTATATGGTTATATTTAGAATAATTGTACACTAAAAGCCCTTATCTATTATTTTGTCATAGGCACATAAAATGTCAACCCATCCTGTGCAAACAATGTATATAATTAAACTCTTAAGCTGAGCAAAATTGGCTCATGCAGTTAAATAAACTAAATAAGAAATAAAACTGTAATTGTTTTACCTTTCTATTCCCAATATTCCACAACATCAATTTGAAGTTGAAAATGTTTAAACCTCCATGATAAATGGCACAACTATTAGATTGAAATATTACATGTGGATTGGTACAGAACAATATTGATATACAATCTCTACAAATCTAGTGTGTGGCACATGTAATTGAGTTTTGTGAGTGTGGAATTAGGTGCAGATTTGGGATTGATTTCTGAATCTGAAACAAATATTTTCCATCTCAATTAACTAAGAAATGGATTGGTTTTCCATCTCAAGTAACTAGAATATTTATCAGATCAAGCAAAAATGTCTTCAGCAATAAATGATTCCTCTGTAGTATCAATACAGCTTTCTGAAGGTACCTGAAGCGACTCATAGTTTAGTTGTCTAGAAGCTTCATACAAAGCTATGCCAACACTTACAGATAGATTCAAACATCTGACATAAGTCTCAACCATTGGGATCTTGATGGTCCCACCACCAAATGGTTCAGTTTTGCAGTCTAACAAGGCTTGAGGAGGCAGACCACTTGTTTCAGAACCAAATAAAAGATAGTCACCTTTTCTGTAGGAAAACTCCTGCAGGGTAGAAGGAAACCTCAATTGGTTTGTTTTGGATGCTAAGGCACATACTACTTTTAATACATAATAGGTAACCTTGCACATTTGTTTGCTTCAAGGGATGTCCAAAACCAGAAAAAGAAAAGGAGCTGAAAAACCAAAAAGGAAAGGAGCCAAAAAAAAACTGACTAAAACCATAAAAACAACAATAAACTGTGTTGGACTGGTTCAAATCCAAACCGAAAACCTAAAAAAATTATAGATTATCTGTACTTATTTAAGAACTTTGCTATTATTCCTCCAATCAAAATTAATTCCCTCTCTTGGATTTAGACTTGCATGGTAAGATTGACAATTTATTTAAAATTATATTAGTTCTTAAGAATTTGACTGTACTGTGATGTATTTTCATGAAATTGTCAGAACCTATAGTCAGTGTATTTCATAAATTAGTTTAGAGTTGTATTTGATGAATTTATATATTTTCTAGTAAAAGATAAAAAAAACTGGTTGGATAATATTAGCAAAAAATTAATTACAAGGGATCAATTCGCCTTTTCAGTTAAAATCAATTCGATCAATCTAATGAGAACAACCCATACTTGCCACCAAACCCCAACTGAGTCACTCTCACAAACCCATCATAGAGAATTGAGAAAATCATATCCAAGACTTTGTTCCACTAGACAATTGTAGCCCAAATTATTTTTATAACAAATGGTGAACTGGATCATCTACTAATAACAAATTTTGAAAACATTAGCATAAAGTTATTAGAGTACTGCATCTCCAAGTAAAAAGCTTTACATTTCTTTCCATCTACATTTCTACCTAAACATAATGCTTAATTCTTTTTTATTGGGAGGAGGGGAAGAACACTTAATTCTAATATGCTACTACAATAATAAATACCTTACCAATTCTAATATCCTGAAGATACAATGTATATTTATAATTTATTTACAGCTAAAACTGATTACATGTCAGTATTAGTCTTCAGAACAGACATTCATTATCTCTTTTAAATTGCAGTGCCGTGATTTTTTTCCCAGGTTACTTGTTAGTTGTAAACATTGTAGAATAGGAAGGTTGCTACAGGGATCCAAATTTGTAACAGAATTTTTAAGAGTATTTCATTTGTTTCTTCGATCAACTTGTTAATTCTCTGAGTTTCAATACTATAGAAGAGAAACTACCAAGGATTGAGACAAAATCTTGGATTTTTTATTTCTAGATAAAATAAGAAATTCATTAAGATAAGGAGAAGACCTTGGGAGATGTACTGCATTAGAGACATCAAGCTTCAACGGGAGAAATGCAGTAATTAGAGGAACTATGCTATTAAAATTAATGGCAGGCAACTTACAGAATGAATTTTTGTTCCCCTCTTCGTAAATGCTAGTAACCGCTTTTCACCCTCCTGTACAAGACAATGGTGACACACTGACATGTCACATGTGGAGTCAAAGGAGATGATGATATATGGAATTTGTCTCTGAGAATGACAGTTACCTGTTGCCTAAAATAATCACGGAAATCTTGCCAAGAATCATGAACTTTTACAACCACATATCTGCAATTTTGTGTTAATAATGGAAAACAAATTAAAAGCAATTATGCAATTACGTTAATGTTATATCAGTTTATATTTTTTATTTTGGACAAAACAACATTAGATCAGTCAAAATGACTACATGCATTATATTTGAAAAGCATCACACTTCATCCAGTCAAAACAAGCTTTAGAGAGATTAAAGCCAGAGTCAGGAAGAACTCAAGTAAAATAAACAGTGATAGATAGTTACATACTACCCTGTATGGTAGAAGAGTTTGTCTAGAATAGCTGGAGAGATGCAAGTGAGAAAAAAATTCAATTTAAATAAGCATATGTGCATGGTAGAAGAGTTTGTCAAGAATAGCTGGAAAGATGCAAGTGAGAAAAAAATTAAATTTAAATAAGCATATGTCCATGGATACGGCCAATAATCCAATCCAGCACGCTTTAGTTTAGTATCATCCACCTGAAATCCTAATGGCTGAAAAGATAAAGAAATACAAAGGCTATCAGTACTATTTTGCAACAAACACAAAAATACACGACAATCTTATCAACAAATGTAAAACTCACCCCAACTAAGTGTAGTCCAACAGCTGACGCTGCACATGTTCTAGCAATGCACCCAGTGTTTCCTGGAATCTACCAAGGACAACATAAATCCCAGAACAGAACAACCTTCAGAAATTAAAATTCTAATCTATACTAAATAAAATGTTTACTGAGACCAATTTTATTATGCAGAGGCTTCACCTCATTACTTGTTTAAAGTGATTGGAACTTTAATATTCACTCCAATCAAAATGCAAAAGACTTGTTCCAGCCCAACGTTAGACATTTTGTTCTTATTATTGTTATCATTTTTAAGTTCATATTTATTGTCCTATTACAATATTCTCAATAAAAATATATTAAATTGCAAATTAGGTGATAGATCATAGATCAGTATTGTCAAATCCATAGCTAGATCATTATTTTCATAAATGCTGGTCATTCTTTTAAATACAAGCCGTTCTCATAGGCGTTAGGAATGTATTAGGAAAATCAAAATGACATAGATGATAAGCCAGTCTTTCTCATAATGTATGGGTGGTTCTGTTAGGATATAAGAGAAAGATACAGAAAATATTAGTATTATTGAATCACAAGGAGCTTGAAACTCATGCAGTTTAAACTTGAAACTCCTGAGAAAGATTTTTCCTAACTTTACATATCTAACATATAACCCCATAACTCTCATACATTATCCAAAACTCATTAACAAAGATAATGTAGTGATGCTCCCCCTCTTGGAAGATTGTCTTCTCAGGCCTAAGCATATACCAAATTAGCAAGCCTAACCTCCCTCACATGCTACCAACGCTTTTATAACCAACCTTCACACACATACATTCCCTCAGAAACAAACAATCAAACACACTCATACATTCTCCCCACAACTAACAGCCTAAGTAATGATGAGAGGGCAGGGCATTCTATTCCAATTGCAAGTGACTTGTGCCTGATAGAATAGGTCCAAATAATTGACTAGCAGTTTCAAACTGGACTGGATGGTCTTCATCCCCTGTATGGTCCTGGGAAGTAGTACTAACACAGTCCTAGAACCACAGGTTTTATCAGATGCACTGACAGGTTTGACAAATAATCTTTTATTTAAAAAAAATAAAGAAAACAATATCTTCGCACTCAAATAGTATTTGATACTACAACAACAGAGTACTAATCAGGGGGTTGATCTTGGATTGTCACCAATTCAAATATAATTCCTGATTGTTTTTATTCTAACTTTCTGCTAAGAAAGGTTATTGAACTTTGATGAATCATTGACTAGATATCCAATATGTTTCATACCTCAGCAACGATAACATATTTGTGTGTACTATCAACAAAAGTGCCACACTCACCTAGCATGCAATTAACAATCCTCAATTAATAGATATGACATTTTTTTTAAGAATTATGTTTTGCAACTAGCTAAAATCTAATTATTAACACAGTCATTACTATTTTACAGGCTGTGAAAAGAGACTTAGCCCACAATCAAGTTCCAATCTCTTCCCCAAGAATCAAAATTCTCTACCAAGGATTCAGTCATATCAAAACAAGTGTTGAAGAGTCTAGTTTTTGAAACACCTTTGATAATTTTTGTAGTGGTTTCTATATGCTATTATGTTTATTGTTGAAGCTTCATCTCTTCCATTCAATATACTCTTCTTTTGCTCAAAAAGGATTGACTGATCAAGCACCAAACACTAGCAGCATAGGTTGCTCCATAAGAGTCCATAACAACCAACTTGCATAAACAACTACCAATAAATGTCATTTTTAATTTTATTTCATTTTTATAACGTTTTGGGGCTAACTTAATGCTTCAGTAACTACTGCGTCTTCAAAATTCAAAAACTAACAGAAAGGAAAAGTTACACAAGAAACAAATCAAATAATAATAAGGCTCAAATATATTTTTGTCCCTCATTTTCTTTTTAGTTTGGTTTTAAAAGTTTCACTTGCATCTCTATTAGCTCAAATTGGTCCTTCCGTCACTATCACTGTTAATTTTGACTGATATGAAATCTCTCACAGTTTGTTACATATCACCAAGTTGAACAAGCTAGTATGGTAAATTGACAGAAGAACTTAGTTTAATAGTAACACTTTAAAAGAACAATATGAAAGTTATTCAACTTAAGACACCAAACTGAAACAAAAAATTACCTACTACTATTACTGATACTAATAATAAGGCTTAATTATAATTTTGTTCTCTCAAATTAGAAATCTATTTTTTTATTCTTCTAAATAAAAATTTACAATTTTTAATCCCTCAAATTCAATTAATGTTTTTTCGACATCTAGGCTAGAATTTAAGAGACTAAAAAACCTTCAAAATTTGCATTTTTTTTAATCCTCAAAATTATGGATTAAAAAAAATATTTTGAATTCAAGTAACTAAAAAATACAAATTTTCATTTTAGAGAAAAAAAAGTATTCATCTAGACTAAAAACATAATTAAGCTTAATAATAATATAAAAAATCTCATGTTTAAGAGGGAATGTTACCTGAGGGGACACGAGCACAACCTGAAGAATCTTGGAACGTGATTCTTCATTCACCGCCTCTCCAACGCCACGAGGCAAAGTACCTTCCTTGCTTGCTATCTCAGCTGACCCATCTGCAACACAAGAACAATAACAACTTGGAATAAGAAAAAGCAAACTAGCCACCAATAAAAACAAAGAGAGAGAGCCAGAAAAGTGAAATTACTGAGAGAGCAAAGGGGGGAGAGACGAGGTGAGGAACGAGTGAGAAAAGGTTTGAAGTGAAAGAAACTAAATGGACGAAAAGGATACAGTTTTTTAGATGGAAAATGAAAAGGAGTTGGAATGTTGAGGGATTTGAAGGCAATGATGTCCATTGCTCACTCCCACTCATACAACCTTTCCTTCCTCTTTTTTGCTTCTTTCTGCTCTGCTCTGCTATGCCTGTGCTCTCTCTATCCGTTGTAGACTACGTAATGGAATGCAATTATAACAATTTCATTGTTTAAAATAGGATTAGATGAAATAAAATACTCTATGATAGAATAAATTGTTTATTGAGTGTTTATTTCTCTTGATTTGGAAGATGAAAAATTATTACTCTCATCGTTTTAAAATTACAGATTTTTAAATTTTTTATAAAATTTAAGATTAAAAATAAATATTTTAAAAATAATATTTATTAAAGGATAACTTTATTAAAAAATAATTTTAATAAATATATTATTAAATTTTTAATATAATAATATTTATTAAAAAATAAAATTAAAATAACTATTTTAATATTTTATTGAAATTTGAGAATGTTAGTCAATATAAAAAAATTAATATTAAAATATCAATCAATTTAAAATAAAATAAAATAAAAAATCAAAGATAATAATAATAAGTATAATTAATAAATAACTTTACTTTTTAAACATAAAGTTAGGAGATGGATTTGAGACACATGAGATTAAAGAAATAAGAAAAATTATCTCTCTAGATTAATCTCAATAATACATTTAAGAGATGAGTCCATATCTTCTCATTGAAAAACAACCAAGTTCATCCACAAAATATAGACAACAATTGTTAATATCTTGTGTTTGATTAATAGCACTAAACTACCAGATACAATGGGTAAATTCTTTTTCTTTTTTTCTTTTGTCCTTATTTTGTGCTACTTCTTACTAATGTAGAATCGGGAATATAAATTTCTTTAACCAAATTATTAATTTTCTTTTTCTTTATTTTTATTTTAATCGAATACTTTTTATGTTTTCTTAATTCAAATAAAAAAAGTTTATTATTAACAAAAAAAATGAGCTTAAAAAATCTCCTTGCACTAACTTTTATCAAACGTTTTGTTTGTTTATTTAAAGCATGATAAAAGGATGAGTTAAAGGTGGGTTTGACCCTTCTTTTTCCCAGCCTTTAAAATGTTTGGGAATAATTCGAGGACGTGTTTAGAAAAGACGAATTTTAAAAATTTAAACCCAATCCTATATTTATTGGGTTTGGAGAAATTATCTCACTTTTTTTAAAAAAATAATTTATGTATATTTTGTAAAATTAATTATATATTAAGTTATTATTATGCTTTA
>JAMLFT010004398.1:0-19658 GCA_026544285.1 Pachyrhizus erosus | reverse complement strand
TTGTTTGTTTGTTCTTTTTGTTGGTTGTTTTTTTTTTTTTGTTGTTGTTTTTTTTTTGTTTTTTTTTGGGGGGGGGGGGGGGGGTGGGGGAGGGGGGGGGGGGGGGGGGGGGGGGGGTAGAGGGGAGATGAAGCTACAAATTTCATTTATGATTTGTTTATATTGATGGGGCTAAAACATCGCAACAAAAAAATTTAAACAAATTTAAGAACATTTAAAGGATATGTTGAACCATCAGGTGCTACATCCCCTCTGGATGAAAAACCTGGGACAATGACTTGATAGATGGTACATTTTGTATTTTGATAGATACTATTATGTACAAAATTTAAAACTACTTTAAGAATTTTGTTTAGAATGAATTATAGGGATCTCTTGTGCCTTGGGGAGCTCCCACCTGTCCCCCATTGGATGCAAAAAACTGGAAAAAAAATGTATTGCATTCTACTAATCTACCCTAATTTAAAAAGTAAATATTCATATGTTCTGCTTAAAATTGATAGGAGTAATAGTAGTAGTTTTACCTTGTCCTTTCTAACTACATTTTTGGTACTAGCAGGTTACATACGCCAGTACAATTCATTAAACTCACATCCTGATGTTCTGAAGTCCTTATACTCACCACTGCAACCATCAAGTTCGCTGGAGGGTCTAAGGCAAACATTTTGTAGTTTAGTTTCTTTTTTAATTTACTTCATGACTTAACATCCATGTTTGATTTTCAAACCCAAAAATGAAAAAGAAAATGTTCAACAAACTAGTATTTCTGAATGCATGACGATCTACCCTTTGTGCATGCCATTTATAAGATCACATTATATGCCAACAACACAAACGCAAATTGCATCTGTAAACACAAATCAGACTGTGGGTTCTTGGATTGTGAAGAAAATATCTTGATGCAATAGGTACCATGATGGTAGGCTCTCAGATCAGCAAATGGCTTTGCTGCAATATCAGCGTGAAAATCTTCATTTTTTGAGTGAGGAGGTATACAAAGATTTGAAGCATTCATTTACTGTTGGATTATATAAGCTATATAAGTGATACTTCTAATGTAGACATTCCACTAATCATAATTCATATAATTAGTTCTCCATCAACATTTGGTCTTTCAGATTCTTCGATTGCAAGAGTGTCTAAGCAAATATGAAAGAACTGATGATCGGAGCACACCACAGGTAATAATTAACACAGATAAAAAAAAAAAAAAAAAAAAATCCTCCTAGTCTTTACCATTATGTTAATTTATAAACCTCATGTTCATGTCTCTTACAATGGACATGTGTTGTGGTTGTGTCAAGGTATAATAACATTCAATGCAGTATTTTTTTAATCAGGGAGATTAGCAAGTTATACAGTAGTAAATATCTTTATTGATTTAGTAGACTTGTACTCCAATCTGGATTCATCTCGAGATGTAAACCCAAGTATCATGTCAAAACCTATTTAATTCTGCACTTTATTCAATTAGCACTCAAAATCATCCCTGCTAAAATACAGTTCTTTATACTGCCCACTACTAAACACAACTAAAACACAAGTAAAGTTCTTTTCACTTGGAAAGAAATTGTACTGTTGTTACAACATGAATCACGTCTTGAGGATGTCTATCCTAATTTGCATTGTTAGAAATCAGAACAACGTTGCTAATATGATCATGCAATATAAGGAGTTGCAGTTAAATATCTGGGGCTTCTCATCAGAAATTCTGTATCTTGCAATGACAGGTCTTTTCTATTATAGGTTTAATGGTACTTACCATTTAATCCATCCAAAGGTCCTTTTTTAAAAAAAAATTATGTCTTGTTACCTGCAAGCCTCTAATTTAATTTTTAACATAACAGCATTCTAAGTCAATGGCCTGAGGTGGATAGTACCACCTATTCTGTCGATATCTTGGTTGAATTCAGTTCATATTTGTAGCTTGGTCGTATTTTGACCTAGTATGTTTCAAGTAATAGCATTGGTAGGATATTTTTAGTTGAGGGCTTTAGTTAATCTTCTTTCAATTAACTTTGAGCCTGATGGCCCCTACATTTTTTTTTTTGAGAAT
Source organism: Pachyrhizus erosus (assembly GCA_026544285.1). Taxonomy (NCBI): domain Eukaryota; kingdom Viridiplantae; phylum Streptophyta; class Magnoliopsida; order Fabales; family Fabaceae; genus Pachyrhizus; species Pachyrhizus erosus. Next base: position 17,602 of record JAMLFT010004398.1, on the reverse strand, counting down.
CTAGATGAGTAGTAGTTTGCATAGGAATGGTAATGAGTCTAGTTGAGTTGAGGCCAAGACTAAGGCTTGCCTCACTTAGAATATATGTGGTGTCAGGAGTGATTGATAAAAAAAGTGAGCCTAATTTCTTGACATAAGGTCAAAGGTTACTACTCAAGCTCCTGAAACAAGCTTGAATTCTATTCCACTTAATTTTTTTAAGGCTAAATTACTCAGAACTAGGCTTGAATTATAACCAGATAACATTTACAGAATTATAAAGTTTAGCTAAACTGTAAGAAACTCATGAATTGCATTGACTTGTCAAAAATCCTTGTCTTAGATATTGGTGTCGGTAAATATTAGTTGCTCCCTCTTCATTCTTTCCCTTTTCTTGGTAATAAATTGCTTATATTACAGGTTGACCTTGCCCATCTACTAGCAGCTCGTGATCAAGAGTTACGGACACTTTCTGCAGAGGTAATTACTGTCTGTTTGTGCAGACAAATAAATCTGGTCATCTTAATGCGCCTTTGTCTTGTAAATAAAAATTTCAAATAAATATTTCTGCAGAGAAATTAATGTTAGTAACCCAAGTTTAGGGAGTCATCAGATATCAATCAACTCTACACAAACTAAAACGACTAATTTTAATTTTTATCAGATGAACCAAGTGCAATCTGAGTTGAGACTAGCCCGGTCCTTGATTGCTGAAAGGGACTCAGAGATCCAACATGTTCGCACGACCAACAATCAGGTATCTCACTGGATTTACAAATCCTAAAAAGTTTGTGCTTTGACTAAAAGGTGCTTACAGTAGAATTATTGTTATAATATCCTATCATTAACAGTATGTAGAAGAGAATGAAAGACTCAGAGCTATTTTAGGAGAATGGAGCACCCGGGCTGCCAAGGTATTATTTATAATGGCAACCAATGCTAACAGCTACCAAATGTTATAATATATCTTTTGGTTGGGCTTTGTCGTTGTCAAAGTGTATTCTGCTGAAACCTTTTATTATGATGATTAAAGCTTGAGCGAGCACTGGAGGCTGAGCGGATGTCAACACTTGAATTACAAAGGAAACTTTCAACGATAAGAAGTCAATCATATACATCGGCAGAAGCAACCGAACATGGAGCTTAAATCACTTGCAGGCAAATATGGTACATCCCCCGGTTCATGATGAGCATTTCTCACAACACGTAGGCGTGCCTACGGTGCCGTTACTATTGTAGAGAGATCCAATGTACATATATTAGTTCCAAATAGGGTTTTATTTTTGTTTAAGAGAAATGCACAACGATGTAATTTGATTGAGTTATTGTGCACCATATTTGCATCTTGCCTTGAAAAGAAAATTTGCGTTGCATTGAAAGAAGTCGATACACAATTTAACTTCAGTTCCATAATTCAAAAACCAAAAGAGGAAACAAGTTATAAATCGCGTTGAAACTTGGAAATGCTTAATGGAAGCATTTCAATTACGTGATGAGAATGGTCGTTGCTGCATAATTGAAGGGAGCTCAAAATTGTTTATTTTTTACAAAACAGGTTCATGAGAAAAAGGCATTACACAAACGACTAACTTATATAGCCCAAGGCCTAAATTATTCAATTCTTTATGATGACTTGATTACAATGGGCTAGCCTGTGAAATTTCATTCAAAAAGAGACAGCTGAACACATTGTTGAAGAAATCACTACCTTTGGCAACGCCTCCCTCTCCAACCACAATATCCAAGTCATATTTGCAAGCTCTTGTACAATCCGGGCAGTAAGTCACCTGCATAATTCCATAATTAACACAGGAAATACATCCTAAACAAATCACTCAATATATGACAAGTGGGACTCAAATAAAACTTTTGGTATTGAAAGGTGCATCGGCAGAGGATCATTGCTTCATTTACAAACCTCTAGTAACTTGGGTTGAAAAGAGCTGTCCAACATGACATCTATACCATACATTGCCCGTGATATTGGACTATGCATCTCAGGATGAGCAACAGCCGCTGCCTCAAACACTGACCGAATCATTTTCCTTATTCTTGTGTGTATATCCAACCATTTAACTGAATGAGAAACAGAGACAGGAATTTGTATCAAGAATTCATTTGAAATGTAAACCATGCTCAGGAAGCCACTAAATACGCATCTTAAATGTGGCAGAGGATAAACATGATGCAGTCCTCATTACCTTGATGTTCTTCCTCAAATTCCCTCACAAAATCATTAGCACTCTTATGATTTATTCGTCCGCGATAATTCTGTAATCCATGGAGTGACTATGTCAAAACTTGTTGAGAAAAGGAAAGCACTGAAATATTAAATATCTCAATCAAGTTTTCATCTGAATATCTTGCTACTAAATAAAATGGCATTCATACCATAACAGTGAAGTGAGTTTCATATTCAAACAAACTACTTCTGTCCAAAGAATATTGGTTGTTGGCTATCCTAACCTGAAAATGAAATATAAAACCCAATTTCATTAGAATCTTTTAAGAGTACAATAAAATAGAGGCTTGACAAATTTTCTTCGTAGTTCAAACATATTAAGTTACGAATAGTTAGAATCGTAGAACTTAAAAGAAGAATCAGTATACCCAGAAACAATCTGACAGGAATATCTCCAGAGGGTGCATGCTCCGAACTAGTACTATGTAACGGAGATCAAACTTTTTCCCCTGGAACAAAGCAGGTTGTTCAATATACTTCTGGCAAATCTTGGGACCAGTTTCCATGAGCCGGATTATTGCAGGCAAATTATCAGTTACAGTAGTATCAATAGTTCGGGCCATGTTCCAGGGTTTTAAGATCCAAAGATTGTCTAGTCCTTCCCTTTTGCGTACGCAATAGTCACCAATAAGTTGAGATAGGTGTGTTTCAAGATTATAAGTAGGCTGCAACCATTGAGGAGATCCATGTGCCTATAGCAAGGTAAACCATCACCACCACCCCAAAAATGGGCCAAAGTTATAAAAAAGCCTCACTTGGAAAAGAAAATAAACGTTGCATGCCAGTGACTCAGGTCAGTCATTTAGGATCTCGTTGGCATCAACATACAATGTTAGATGTTAGTTAACTATAATCACCTTCTGAATTGTCTCTGCTAAATGATGCTTCATAACAAGACATGCCTCAAAAGGAAATTGATTAATGTATTGCTGATCCGTAATTCCCGTGGCCTTCTTCATATCCTCATCTACCTGCACACTTGTCCATATTATATCAGCATCTTTTGGTTCCTTTGCTGTAGGGATACAAACATTCAAAAAGAAAAGGAGAAGGTCAGCAGTACAAAGTATAATTTGTTTAAACATGATGGAAACCATAAAATAAATGGAACTTTCTGACAACCAACAAAGAAAAGGTTCAAATCAAACAAGGAAAATTCAATTTAGGCTCTAACATGAAGATTGGCTAATATACTATTCAATATGTTCCAAGTCACATGATCATCTAACCATTAATTATGAAATGCTGTAAATAACCAAAAAAATAGAGAGAAAGTTCAAGCATGCATCACTAAACTTACTGATTGCAAACTCAGGATGTGTCAAGTATTCCTCTACATGAGGTATATCTGTGTAAACACGTAAAGGACACCCATCAGGGTGACGAATACTTCTAGTCTCAGAAGACTGCACAGTGGGAGGTATTAAACTTGTGGATAGCAACTTCTGATTGTGCTTCTCATATGCCTGAAAGCAGTAAACTAATTAAGTTCAAAATTTTCTGATACCCTCAAATAATAGACGTTTAAATACAAAACAGAATCATAAACTGTCATAGCAATAGGAGAAATACATGAATAAAATAGTTCTCTGGCGTGTGAAACCAGGCAGTAAGCCTGGCAGAACGTTGTTTATCCTCCCTGATACCAAGAAGAACATCACGTGTGCACTCGTCACCTTTTTGAACATTCTGTGTTGGCCATAAAATGGAAAAGCTGGAGGAAATGGTAGAGGATAAATTTTTACTTATTACAAATACAGAGGATAGTGCATGATAAAAGCATTAATCCATGTTTTGTGGGAGGGGGTCATAGAATAGAAAAAGCTGGAAAAAATGTAAGAGATATTACTTATGTGACAAATAATTTCAATTTATTACAAATCCAAAGGCCATGCCATGATACATGCAAAAGTTTTTGTTTTTGATGGGGAGCGAAGTGAGGAGAATTTTCAGCTATAGAAATCACTGACATCAACCATGCAAGTAATGAAGGCAGGATGGATACAATACTGATCAAGAAATGAGAATCAAAACTTAAAACAGGATATTTTATCACAAAAAAAAAGTGTTAAATATTTATGTAAAGTACACTTATATAGTAAAGCAGCAGATACATTTGTAGGACATAGAGTACGAAAATATGACTTCCACATCAAAGCACAATTTGAAAATGAAAATGCAGAAGATAACCTCACAGCTGAAGCTAGATTGCCCTCGGGCATGAACAGAAAAGGTGCCACTCTGAAATTTGGCTCATCACTATGCCGCAAAGCTGAACCTAGTTCATCCATCACATACCTGAAAATTATCCAAAAGAATTTGCAGTTCAAGTGGTGTATAGCTGAGGAAAACTGACATGATTCATGCGACACTTCTATTTTATTTTTATTCTATTTAAAATACCAAAACTAACAATTTGAGAGGTCAAATTTAAAATAATAAAGCATAAATGACCACCTTGATGAAATGTAACAAATTTAAAAATGCACATATTTGACCAAAACAAAACTAGTGCTTAATTAAAATAAACAAAGCAAACAAGAAATATGCAGGTTATACCATACAGATGTTTCATCTAACTTCTCTTCATCAGCAAGTCTATATGTCATTAGATATTGCCACATTGCATTTATAATCCGGTCAGCAAGAGGCTCATCAGGAGTCCATTCAGGAAGACGGGGAAGAAGCGTTGAATCAATTACATGCTTTCCAGTTTCCAATATTTTGGATGCACTGATACAATTTACCTCAGAAATATTTGGAAGAGATTCCAGAATTTCAATAGCACTTCCTCCAAGTGGACCAGGAATATCCACCTGAAAATTTCTCAAATTATCAAATGGCCAAAAAGTCTCAAGAATATGGAAATAAAGAAAAATTAAATTAAATAAATAACAAAGGCAATTTTGGGTGATAAAAAAATGTGACAACATGAATCAAAACTACCTCCAATGAACGCAGGCAAGGGAATCTCCTCAGCAGATCTAACAAATCATCAACTGAGTTTTGCTCCAATGGATTTCCTCGAATGTTCAAGTACGAAATAGTTGGCAGACAAATGGGTGAAAATGCCTGGGAAAATCACCAAAAGATTTAGATTAAAAAAACAAGTAATGAATTGGTGTACAATGCCATCTTTTATTGACCAAGCTCTGTTAGCATTTAGTATCTCCTGGGCAAGCCATGGAATTCCCAGATTTTAGAACTAATGCAACCAAATTTTGTCTTGTGAAAAAAACACATTCAAGTCTCTTATCTATACTCTTGAAACACAGGCTACAAAGGAAAGGATACAAAAAGCAGATAGAAGATATGCACATGAAATCATTCAACCTTCTTCATTAAATTGTGAATGTTCCTGTTTGAAAGGTCAAGAGAAGACACAGCGTGCAGTGGAGTGTCAGCCTGATCAGCATTTCCAGGGTTATCCTTTCCATATATCCCTGCACAAAAGCCCAAGGCCCACTCCCCAAAATTGCTCGTGAAACTAGAATTATAAATTTCCAGTTCTGGCAACTCCTTAAGAATCACACCTGCAAGCTCACCATCACTAGAAGACAAAAATAAAGCAATTTAGCTCTCTTTACAGGAACGATTGAATACTTTGTTTAATTATTTATTTTCAAAAAATGAAAAAATTTACCAGTTTCTAAGAACAGGGTTATCGTTGAGCCAGATTCCTTTAAGATGCTTAAATTTGATAACTTCTTGAACAACCACTTCAGCACTACTGAGCTTGTTTCCAAGCAGGCTAAGTGCCACTAGCTCCTGAAAAAATGAAAGGGAAGGAGAGTGCACAACTATTCAAATTAAGAAACGAATGACAACAAAAATCACAAGAACAGAGACAATAAAAACAATAATAGGAGATTAATTTTCATTATACTGTCAACTAATAAAAAAATACCGATCTTAAGAATGACTTGTACGGTAATCATCATAAAAGTCAACAAACATTCCATACATGCAATTTGTGATTATATTATCTTGTGATCACGTTTAAATTAAATACTAATACTAATAATAATGATAATAGTTTGATTTTTATGTCTTGCAATGTCAACCAATTAGAAATCATAATAGATAAGTACCATTGTAGATAAGTATGATGGTTAACGTAGTTATGACTTAATGTAAAAGTCAAACTTATCATAGCTATTGAATCATGATAGGTAGATATAACTTTTTAAGTAGATTTGTGATTGCATGACACAGGTAAATCAGTACGTAGATTATTTATTCTAATAAATATAATAATAATAATAATAGACATTATAAATTTACGAAATTTTTAAGTATGAATAAGAAAAAGAGTTACAAACCGGAAACCTAGTTGGTAAGGCGAGAGAAACAAGCATGTCATCATCAATGTGAAGCCCTTCAAGCTCCAACCACCTCAACGTGCCATCTCCTTTCTCCTTCGCCTCTCGAACATCAATCTCCAAAGTTTCCACAACACTACGCTCATCATTCACTTCAGCTTCAGCATCCGAACTCACATCAACATCCACACACATCAAAGACCCCATCCTCTCAGCCAATCCCGGAACCTCACGCAGCTATAACGCAAAACAACAACCAAATGCCAATGTAACCAACACGAAGAGAGAGAAACCCTAGAGAGAGAAAACGAGGAAATAGAACCTGCTTGTATGCGTCGGAGAGTCTGAAGGTCCACGCGTGATCGACGAGGAAGACGTGGGAGTCCTTCGCCATCGACGCCGACGTGAGGACGAGGCGCCTCTGACGGCCATCCTCGCACGGCTCGATCTGGAAGTGGTCGCCGCCGTCGAAGGACTCGCCGGAGAGCTTCTCGAAGAGACGCCGGTGCAGCCGCTCCGGCAACCCTGACGCAGCGAGTAACAGCGCGTGAACTTTCGTGAACTCTTCGTATGTTTCGATTTTTCTATTGGCGGTGGTGCCAGCCATGGCCACCATTGTCGTTGTGTGGCTTGGTGGTGCTACTCTTGCTGCTGCTAGTGCTTGCTCTTCCAAGCTTTGCTGCCATTTCTCGTTCTGAAGCTTGATAAAGCGACATGTATTAACTGTGCTGGGCCTACGGAAGCCTATTGTTTTGGCCCAAGCTATTTGCATTCTTTTTGTGACAATTACTTTAGGACTCCTCATTATTTATTGATGTATTCCATAATTAAAAATTAAGATTCCAAATGAATGTAAATATCTTATTTCTTATACTTCAATCCTTTATTTATCTCAATTAATCTGTAATTTTTTTAATATAATTATAAATTGAACAATTCATAATATCTATATATTATAAATTGTTCAATTTATAATTATATTAAAAAAATTACAAAATATCTAATTTTTAAATCTTGAAATATAATTATAAATTAAAAAATCTAAATGTATATATTATTATGAATTTATTAATTTATAATTTTATTATAATACTTACATATTATCATTTTGTAATTTTTTTTAAAACAATTATAGATAAAGAAGCTTGTAGTAATATATATATTATAAATTACTTAATCTATAATTATATTAGAAAACTTATAAATTAGTCATTTCATAATTATATTTATATAAATATAGATTAAAAAATCTATAATGTATATATTTTATAGATTACTTAATTCATAACTATGTAAATGGTGTAAAGGAGTTGGAGTGTGTTAAGTAATTACCTTTTTTCTCATTCATTAATTAGGTTGTACTTTTTTTTTATTTTTAAAATACTTTATTTTTCTCTGACTTTCGCATCTTCATTCGTTATAGTTAGTAATAGCAACGAGATCCGTATGAGACAAGTTTGGCTCTTCCTATCCCCATCCTTAAAAAAGATAAGACAAGTATGGTTTTAATATAATATATTTACGGGTAACCAACTATACTATTTTTTATAATTTTAATTTATTTATATATTTTAAAATAAATTATATATTTATTTACTAATTATATTTTAATTCAAACAGTATATAAAAAATAATGAATAACAAAGAAAATAAAGAATTAAAAATTAAATTATATTTTTAGTTAAATGTATCAATTTAAGTTTGTTATTTAACTATTATTATAATTTAAATTATTTAACTATTAATATTATTAATTTTTATTTTTAAAAATTATAAAAAAAACTTTAATAAGTTGTTATGTATATATATTTTGTGATAAAAATATTATAATGATAGCTAGTACATATATGAATATATTTTGATGCACATTCCCGTTTGAAAAGAAATTGAGTAATAATTATACTCATATCTATATTTAGTCAAAATGGATTTTCCTTATTAAATTCAATGCAGGTTGGGGTGGTACTAGTGAACTCAAACTTATTTGTCATATCTAGTTACAATTTTTATCCAACTATCTTTGGTAATGTAATTAGTTGCATTTTTACAACAATTAGTTTTTATAATGTAATTTTTTATATATTACAAAAATTAAATTTTGTAATGTAAATTTTTATATTATAAAACTATTTTTTTGTTACGTAAATTTTTACATTATAGGAATTAAATTTTATAATTTATTAGAACATAATTGCATTACAAAAATTATTTTTCAAAAAAATATTTTTATCAAAAAATTGAAAATAATAAAAGGCTAATAATGAAAAAAGTATTATATAATTGTTGATAAATAGGGGAAAAAAGAGTAATTGAAGTTGAAGTTTTATTTATGAAAATAAAAATCTTAGTGTTTGAGTTTGATTTATTTAGAATCGATTTGTTTAAATTAAAAAAATATCTTTTAAAAAGTAGATAGTATTTACTTCTTAAATTAACAAAAAAATTAAGAAAATATTTCAAACAAACATAAAATTACTCATTTTATTAAAAAAAATAAGCTTAAACAAATAGGTCCTTAGTTGGTTTATGTGTTGCAAATCACATTCTTGCTTAAGTCTTGTAGAAAACATTCATGTCATCCATAATTATGAAGGAAATATTTCTTGAATTCATACTATTTGTGAAATAAATCAAGTAGCAAACTTTTGGCCATACATCATTTACATATCATAAATACTTGTCATTTTTTTAATGATGTGTTTGACTTTATTTGCAATGTCTTAAGGACAATTTTGGCTTGTATTAGTTTTTCAAGAGGATTTTAACATCCTCTTTTATTTATTTCACAAAAAAAACATTTTTTTATCTTTTGAATTTGGAGTAAGTTTATTTTTGGTATTTCAAATTAAAAAGTGTTTTTCTATGAAATTTAAAAATAACTCTTTTTAGTCCCTTATTATAAAATATAAAATGGTATTGCACTCATTAATAATGTAGAAAACAACAATCACAACATTATATGTCACAAAAAAATATGAAATATTTGTTTCCTCACTCAAATTTGGTTGATGTTTCCTTTTGGTCCCTAAATTTAAAATGATTTCTTTAGTCCTCCAAAATTGAAAGCAGTTTTCCTAGTCCATTGATTTGAAAACAATCCATTTTGGTCCTTGAAGTTAATATTAAAAAATCTATTGACATAGCTAATAATATTTTTTTATATAGTTTTAAAAATATAGTTCATAATAGTTTTTAACTCTTAAAATTTAGATTATTGAATAATATTTTAAAAACTTATTTTGTGACAATTTTAAGACCCCAAAATTTATTAAAGCAGAAAATTAAAAAAAATCATCACAACCATACTCCACCCTCACCTTCTCCATCTACACAAATAGAAAAATTAAAATAAAAGTAGTCATATAAATAAATAAAATACACTCAACTTAAAAATGTCATTTATAATATCAATGACATTTACATGCTGAGAGATTAGGGTGTCAAAGTTGAGTTGTTAATGATGGATGTGGAGGAAAATGTCTTTGCCAAGGATGAAGAAAACGTCAATGTTTTTGTGAGGTAAGAAAAAAAGAGGTAGTCATTGTCTCCACTTTCCTTTTCTCCTTTTATTAATTCTTCTTTTTGTATTATCTTCTTCTTATTTCTCTTTCTTTTTTTTCATGTTTTCTTTCAAACTTTTTTCTTTCCCTTTATTGTCGCGACGACGTGGTCATCCCATCTTTTCTTTTCTCTACTCATCTCACTTTTTTGTCGCTTGTTTTCTCTCTTGCTCACTCTCTCACTCATCCTCTATCTCTTCCTCCCTATCCTTCTTCATGTCACCATGGATAGTGTTGTGGCTTATGTTTTATTTTATGGATAAAATGTGCAAACATATACTTGAATTGGTGAAGGTATTAATATCATTTATTTTGATTTTTTCATTTTACTTTATTGGATTTTGGGGTTTTAAATCGTCATAAAATATATTCTAAAACATACTTCGTTAATCTATATTTTGGATTTAAAATTGGCATAAATTGTATTTTAAAACTACAATAAAACATGTTAGCTATGTTAACAATTTATTTAGTAGCGTCAACTTTGAAAACCAAAATGAGACACTTCCAAATTACGAGACTAAAAAATAATTTTAAATTCAAGGATTAAAAATATCACTTTTAAATTTGAGAGACAAAAAAAAAAACTTAAGTTAAATTTAAGAGACAAAAAAAATTTAAGATTAACAAATTAAATATTTCTACATAGCATTTAATGATTATAAGGGTATATGATGACTTGGATGTCGTTAATCCCATCAACAAAGAATGTAGCAATGTTTATAAAAAAAGGACTAAAATGAGAGAGAGAGAGAACTAAAAATATACGAACAAACGATCCTATCTTATCCTTGATTCTTCACTTTATTTTTCAATTATGAACATTAGTCAAATTCAACATCAATACAATATCCATAAATAGTTAAATTCATTAGAATATGTAATTAATATTAACCTAAAATCCATAATTTTTTCAACCAATCACATATATCTTTCTAACTAATAATTTATTAACACAATATAAACATATAGAAGATATTTTTTTTTAGCAAGAATTACATGTACCATTTCAAATATTTAATGTAATTGAATACTTAAACTTAAATTAAAAATTATTTTTAAATTAAAACAATTATGCCACAATTAATCCTTTAGCTCAATGATATATGCATATAAGAAATGAAAATTAAAAATAAAAAGATGGATATAATAACTAGGAGATACATATTTTAAATGTCATTTTTGCCAATTTTAAAATTACTTTCTTAAATCATCTACAACATCATATATTTTATATATAAATTATCTAAAATCAATCAACAACTAATTAGTCAAATATACAAACTCTTAGAAATTATCACATTAAAAGAAACACTTGATATGAATTTTAATATTTCTAATTTAACGTTCAAATTTTTTCAACATATTTAGGATAATTTTGTGTAAAGATAAAGATTAAAGAATATAAACTCAACTTAATTTTTTTATAAAAAACTTAAAAATATCAAATTTTATTTTAAACTATCTCATATTTTGTCAAATTTCATTTGTGAAATAATTTGATGAGGGCGTCCTCCATCTAATTCATTTTGAAAAAAAGACTAAGTTAACTTATTATCTACCATATTGCAAGATTGTTTTGCAAATGAGAGATATATGAACTAATTTCTCTAGTCACACAAATGCAATCATCAATGATATCATAGATATAGTTTTATAAATTAGTGTATTTCTTATTCTATTTGTGATATAACTAAAGATAGTATGTTTTGAAAAGGATGCGTGTGAAGGATAAGTGAGTAGGTATCTTTTGACTAAAAATATAGTGAGCAAGTATGATCACAATAATTGGTTATAAAAATTAATCATATGTGATAAGTGTTTATTATAACCTAACCATAACTAGATATGAGAAATTAGTTATATAACCAATTATATATTCAAAATTGATCATATAACTAGTTATATATTTTAAATTAACAATTGAATTTGACCATAAAAAATAATTTTAACCTTAACAATCAATATTAGTTAAACATGACATGATTATTAAAACATAAATTTGGTTGTGAAAATATACTAAATATAAAAAAAATCATATTTTCAAAGCTAATTATATATCTATAGTTAGATATATAACCAATTTTAACTATAAACCTGATTTTATAATTGATTTTTCATAATTAATTAAGCTTTAGTTATAATAATCACTTGACATATTGGTTACTTTGTAGTTATATATAAATAACCTAACCATTAGCAAACCTAATAGTGAGAAAATGTTTTGATGCAAAGGCAAAATGTTTTGATATAAAGGCTTGTACATGACCTTGGTGATGTTTAAAGATCAATCTCAATCTTGTACCACATTCTTTGCTTTAGACAATGTAAAAATTATACATTACAATAAACTATTATAGTTTGTTGTTTTATTTTATTTTTATTCTTGAAGTTTGAAACAAAAGACATGTAGGCTCTTTGTGTTGAAACCAAAGACATATATAGATAAAGATTATTTGAATTTATAAATGAGGAGTATTTGTGTCTAACAATGTGTTCCATGTGTAAATATATATATTGATAAGTATTTATAGATTATTATTCTTTATAGTTTGTCAACCAATGTAGAAGTAAAGATGAAATGCTTTGTGGGAATTCAAATTTTAAATTTTCAAATTAAAAACATAAAAATACTTTTGTTGTTGGAAGAGGGGAAACACATTTTTTTACCCTAAGTATGAAATGGTTTGAGAAAGGATGGATGATGAGTGCAGATTGCAAATTGCAAACTGCATATTAGTAAAAGGATACAAACAACTAATGCAAACTATGTTTCTTCTCCATCTTACCAAGAATATCATACAAGGGTACAAGGAGAGCATGTTGACTATTATAGACCAATTTTTGCTTTCCATATAAAGCTATTGGCAAAAAAGTGAAAAAATTTGGAAAAATCTTTGGTAGAAAGAGGTGATTGCAATTTTGAATATAATTTTGGGTTTATGGTTTGAATCTAAACACAATTGATTTCTTTCCTCTATATATATGTGGAGTATCTACAAAAAGAAGCTAAAGTGTTTCATTTTGCATTTTACTTTCTATTGTTTTAATACTTTTTTTAGGTACTTGCTTTGTTTTGCAAAATCATTGGACTTGGAGATAACATAAAGATCCTTTGTAGTAGTCAGCTTCAACAAGAAACTTAAAGACTTCACCATTCCTTTCTTTCTCACAAAGGTAACTTCAAATAGGATTTTACTTAAGATTCTAAAAGCATGATTTTTTCATTTGGAACTCTTCTATTTTGTTATGCTTTTCCTCTCAATTTTCCAAATTATTTTCTTCCTTCATTTTTATAATTTCTTTATTAACACTTTTCAATAATTTTCCAGGAACTATTGAAGTAATGAAAAAGCTGAAAGATAAACAAGATATTTATCATCAATGTAGCAATTGGGATATGGTCATTTGAGTTCTTAAGACGACAATAATTTTCTTTGGATAATTTTTTTTATATAGAATAACACTTTTGTTTACCTATTATTTTTTCCTTTTTAGGATATTTTGTTATGATTTAATTTTCTTACAACTTTGGTGGTCTAATTTGTTGGGATTAGTTGGTTCCTTTTGATTTGATTGTTGGCATTAGTTGATAAGATTTTTTTATGATTTTAAAAAAGTTTTACATATACCTTTGAGGAATACTTGAGTTGCAGTTTCAATGATTTAAGGTGAAACTCAATTATGGTAGATGTTCACTTAATTATTAAAGTGTGTGCATATAAGACCTTCAATCTTGTTCTCTTTGTTGTATAAAGAGGTGCATATACTAATGTTTTAGTGTTGTGTTTTTATGACTAAGCTATTAAAGAGATGGTAACACTTTAATTGTTTTGATGGTTTAATTGTTAGATTCCTAATTAAGATTAATGGAATATATGTAATGATTGAATTTATGAGTAAACAAGAATAGGAATTTAAACGACATTACAATTGATATTTAATGTCATGGGTTGAATGAATATACTAAATTTAGAAATTTGATCTAAAATTTTGGTTGTGCAAGTGTCTTTAAATAGGATTATGATAATTATTTTGTTAAGATAAGTTTTTTCATCTACATAATAGATTGAAAAGTAAGCTATTAAAATTGTGTTTATCACATTGTTTTAGAGTTGAGGAATTTCTCAACCATCAATTTTTGTAAATTGCTCAATACATATTGATTAAATCATTATCATAGAAAAATTTTAATTTTCTTTCATACATTGACATATATATGTCAAGTTGTTAAAATATAAATTATATATACAATATAACACATGAAAATAAACATTTTTTATAAAAGCAAGAAGAGAAATTTCACAAGGATAAACAATTTATCCAAAATCATATTATCATCTAATTATTATGAAAAAATAGGCTAATTACAAACTTGATTCCCCTTTAATCATATCATCATCATAATTTTTAACTTTAATTTAAAACCCTCACTAAATTACCTAATATTCTCCTTCTAATTTTTGTTATAAAATATTAAAAATCTTTAATTTAAAATTTATACTATATATATTTGGAAATTATTGTTGGAGAAAGTTACTTCACATAACAACATGAGAAAATGTTGGTCATTTTTAATATTAATTTAAATTCCTCTCTAAATTACCTATTATTCTCCTTCTAATTTTTATTATAAAACGTAAAAAACTTTATACATTGAATCTTTAATTATTATACTTAGTTCAAGTTCTTTAACATATGTATAAAGAATAAGGATATCACATGATATTTTCTACATATCTATTACATAAAAAGCTTTTTGGATATTGGAGAAAGTTTTTTCACATGATAACATAAAAAGCATGTTAATCAGTTTCAACTTTAATTTAAATTCTTCTCTAAATATTATCCTTCCAATTTTTGTTATAAAATATAAAAACCTTTATACATTGAATATTTAATTATCATTGTTGGATCAAGTTGGATTAAGTTGTTTAATGTGTATAAAGTATAAAAATGTGACATAAATATTTTTTATAAATTTATAATATATACATTTAGAAGTGATTGTTGACGAAAGCTTTTACACATGACAACATGAGAAGCATGTTGGCCAAACTTTTATTAAAATCTATACTATATATATTTAAAACTGATTGTTGGAAAAAGATTTTTCAGATTACAACATGAGAAGCATGCTAGTCATTTTTAACTTTAGTTTAAATTTCTCTATACATTACCTATTATTCTCCTTCCAATTTTTGTTATAAAACATATAAGACTTTATAGATTAAATATTTGATTATATACTTGGTTTAAGTTATTTATCATGTGTATAAAGTATAAGAAAGTGACATGAGTATTTTGTATGGTTCTATATTATATGCATTTGGAAATGATTGTTGGAAAAAGTTTTTTCACATTGCAACATGAAAAACATGCTAACCATTTTCGACTTTAAATTAAAATTTACTATGGGTCTATTTGGGTAAGTTATCCAAAATCACTTCTAGAGAAAGAAAATAAGAAAAAAAAATGAAAGAACTTTTTTATAAACTAAAATTAGTTTATGAATAAGGTAATTTGTAAAAATTCTCTCATATAGTTTCACTAAATATAAGAGAACTTTTATAAACTATCTTGTGCATAAACTAATTTTAATTTATGGAAAAACTCATTTTATTTTTTTCTTATTTTCTTCTCTTAGAAGCGTTCATAGATAAGTTTATCCAAATAGATCCTATATATATTTGAAAATGATTTTTGGTGAAAGTTTTTTTAGATGATAACATGAGAAGCATCCTAACCATTTTCAACTAATTTAAATTTCTCTCCAAATTACCTATTATTCTCTTTTTAATTTTTTTTATAAAATATAATAAACTTTATACATTGAATATTTAATTATTATACTGGGTTCAAGATCTTTAACATATATATAAAGTATAAGGTGATGACGTGAATATTTTCTATGAATCTATACTATTTATGTTTGGAAGTGATTGGTAGAGAAATTTTTTTCACATGACAACATGAAAAACATGTTGGTCATTTTCAACTTAACTTAAAATCCTCTCTAAATTATCTACTAGTTTTTTCCAACTTTCGTTAAAAATATATAAAACTTTATGTATTGAATATTTAATTATTATAATTTTTTTACATAACTTAATTATTATACTTGGTTTAAGTTCCTTAATTATTATACTTGGTTTAAGTTCTTTAACATATGTATAAAGTATAAGGAAGTGACATGAATATTTTTTATGAATTTATACTATTTATATATGTGTGAAAGTGATTGTTGGAGATTTTTTTCACATTATATTGTTGAAAAATTTTCTATATATGTATTTATTTATTATTTATATTAATACAAGTTGATTGTAATATAATTATTAAAAAAATAACTTGTGAATTGTAGGAGTCCAAAAACTAGTTTGATTTTAAATTTAAAAACAAAGACATTTATTATCTAAAGGATATAATTTCTAATTTATAGTACATTTCAAGCTTACCAAACAATAGGTCAACATATCTACTCCAATAAGCTAATAGTGTTACATGACAAAGGAGAAAAGC
This sequence comes from Pachyrhizus erosus, assembly GCA_026544285.1. NCBI lineage: Eukaryota > Viridiplantae > Streptophyta > Magnoliopsida > Fabales > Fabaceae > Pachyrhizus > Pachyrhizus erosus. The sequence continues at coordinate 977 of JAMLFT010004398.1, read as the reverse complement.
ATAAAGAACTTTCTTAAGTCAATAGAAAGTATAATACACATTTTAGATAATATGTTCTAAACATGACATGTTTTCTCTTTCTTTCTCCAAAAAGGGCATACCAACCTATACGAATATGTGAAGAAACAATATCTAAATTTTATACATTTCAAAACAAGAAAATTATTATCTCTCAACAAATGTATGTCTCAAACCTATATAATAAAAAGATCAATGTTAAATACAACTATGTGCAAATATGAACAAACCAATTCATTAAGTTTAAGAAACTTTCATTTTCATCTATTTTTTGTCAAGAGATTTTTAATGCATTTATATTCATAACCTCGATTAAGTGAGTTGTCTTAATCTTTATTTTCTACGTGAAAGTCTGTAGAGACTTAGTGATAAATAATATTTTCTTTGTAACCAATTTATGAAGGTTATCATGTTTGAAGCCTGAAGAACAATAAGAATACTTGAAAGTATTTGTTAAAATAATAGAGAGTTCCTTTTTAATGAAGGAAACATAGTTATTGATAATTTTTTTGATTTCTTTCTTTTAATTTCTCTATTAATAGTTTTAAGCTTTTGTATGTCCAAAATCTTTCTTAATATATTTATACTACATTTACAAAAAAGTTTTCAAGGTTATATTAAACATTATTTATCCTCTCTTGTGTTTAAGTTGTTTATTTTACTTTAGATTTATTTATACATCACATATATAAAGAATTGTCATCTTCAAGTTTAGCTATCCCATTTGTCCAATTTTATTTTATTTTTTGCTTTTATTATTATTTTGATTAAGAAGTGGTGTCTTAACAATCCTTACTTTTATTAAAAAGTAAATACAAGATTAATGATGCAATTAAAAAAATATATTTTAAGAAAATAATTAAAATGATGAAAATATTCAAGAACTTAAAAGTAATTAAAGTTAAAAAATAATTCTATGAGAAATTAAAAAATAAAATATATATTTTTTATCATTTCTC
>JAMLFT010004397.1:0-19660 GCA_026544285.1 Pachyrhizus erosus | reverse complement strand
TCTTATATATTTTATTAATTTCTTTTAATATTTAAAATATTATATTAATATTTTTTTATATATTTTACTGACACATCATAAAAAAATTGATATAATTTTTTTAAAAAAAATTATATGTAATTTGAAATTTTTTTAAAGAATATTACTATAACTTATTCTATTTATATAAGTATAGATAATATGATAATTACACGTACATAAAAAAAACAACAAAATTTTATCACAAGGTTGATTTTGTCATATCATTTTAAAAAAATTATTTAACATGTGATCTCTTTTAACGAAAATAATTCATAAACTTAAATAATATGTATTGTAAATTTGTTAAACTTTATAATAATAATTTTAAAAGTCATACACGACTTTTATAATAATAATTTTTTAATTTTTTTAATTTATTTTATACTCTTTCTTTTTTATAGTACAAAACACATATAATTTATTTTTTAGTGGATAGTGCTAAATTACTATTAGTCGTATAAAGTCTCGTTAAACTTAGATAAATATATGTTTTAAGTTATTATTTATGACAGTTTTTTTTAAGGGATTGTAATTTTTTACAATAAAAAATTTGAAAGATCTTGATTTTTGATTTATTTTTTATAATATATATGTATGGAGAGAGAGAAAGGAAAGAAAGAAAAGAGAGATTCAATTATTTTAAGAGTAATAATAAGATAAATATTTTTCATTATCCTCATTCATCTTCTTAAAAATTAATTTTTAACATTAATTACTCATTACAATAATTATATTTCAAAAAAATAAATTATAAAAATGAAGAATAATTTTTTTAAAATTATTCATAAAATAACTTAATCTCTTGTCTCTTATATATATATATATATATACGATTTTGAAAATTATCGCTTCTTGATTAAACTACATTTAGTACAATCTTATTCAAAATATTAAGAAAAAAAGTATATTTATATGCGTGTGTGACTTTTGAGAATTGTCATTTCTTGATTTAATTGTATTTGGTAGATACTTCTTTGATATTTTAAGAAACTGAATAATAAAAATAAGGAGTAATTGTCTTAAAATTTTTATTAAATAATTTAATTTTTCATGTATACATGTATGAATATTTAAAAGAGTTACTCTTTATTTTAATATTTATGTTTTAAAAATTAATAACAAATATTATATTCATTAAAAAATTAATAATAAAAATAAAAAATAATTATCATAAAATTACTTTTAAGAATCGTTTAATCAATCTTGTGTTCGTTTGTACGATGATTGGATTGGGAGCAAATACAATTTCTATCCAAGCATGGGTCAGCTCAGTGGCATTCAGGTGGAGTATAAGGCAAAGGCCTAAGGGAAGAAGCATTAGGGTCGGTCCGGGCAATTAAGAATAATAAAGAAAAAAACTACACTAAAATTCATTTTTCATAATCTTTGATGAATATTTTTTACTTATTTTATCAATTTGGCTTTAGTGACAAATTTAATTAATTTCACTATTAAAATTATAAAATTTAATTTATAGTTTTATTCAATCTTAACAGTTAATGGTGTTAAATTTGAATGTTAATTTACTACGTTAAAAAACAATGGGTTAAATAAGTTTTATTACTTGTAAACAAGACAATGTTTATTTTTAATATTTTCATAAGTAATTTGTTTCATTTTCGCCCGTCAATAATAAAAATGTGTTCAATGATATCCTTGTTATTTTTTTTTAAAAAAAAATCTTCGTTTGATTTTATTATAAAAATAAAAATTACATATGACACAGTTTCATAAATAAAAGATCAAGAGAAGACGATATATTCTTTAAGAATTAAAATTAAACATTACTCATTTACAGAAAATGAAAACATATTGAATAAATAATAATATAACATTTATGATTCAAACTGAATAAATTTGTCTAACCAAGATTCATCTCCATAGGATATAAAAGCGTCTTTAAACAGAATATTACACGCACACAAATATTGAGAAATATTTAAAATTAATAACATTAAATTCAAATTGATTGAACTATAAGAAAATTAAAACTTGTAAAATTTAGAAACTAAATTAATATTATTTCTATAAGTTGACAAGTGATATATTTTTTTAAAAAAACTAAAATTAAGTTTTGCTTCAGATTTTATTTTGTTGGTGGGATTACATTGGAATGTGGTACATACTATTATTTCTATCTACAGGACATTTCCGGGACAAAAGCATCTGGGTGGTTCAACTTCTGTCTAAAGGACAGGGAAAATGAAATTTCTCATCAAAATCTGAGGTGATAAATGGATTACATTTGTTGGATCTACTTGTTTAACTCGTTTTTAATGATGAAATGAGTTAAGATTTTTAATTTCTCAATTTGTTTGATTCATCTTATTTAAAGGAAAAAAATCATTGATACTTAAAAGTGTGTAAATATTTAAATAAAGATAAAAGGTGAGGAGAAATAAGTAATTCGATTAATAATGTGATGTAAATAAAAAAAAATAGAGATAAAAAGTGTTGTTTGAGTGATTGTATTATTGTTTTATATGTTAAAGAATAAGCACTTTCTTACTTAACATGTAAGAAAAGGATTGAAATAAATTGGTGTTAGTTAATCTAACATTTTTTTTTAAAAAAAAAAATGAAAGATTACTAAAATCTACTATTTGTTCGCTTATCTTAGAACCCACCAACTTGCTAGTAAATGGAACGAGGAAGGATTTTCAACCTATTTTATTGATACAAGTTAGCTTGCTTCAATTTTGTAGGTGAATGGCAGAATGGTTTGATCTGTTTTGTCATTCTTATCAAAAGGACCTTGCCTTATTATCAAGGTTTTATGAAATCACATCGAAACTTTTTAATTTTTAACCCAACAAATAATTTTAATGATTTGGTTTTGGTACAATTTCAAAATTATTATTTATAGATAACAAGCATAGCTCATGCAATTGGCTCTTCATGAATGCATCTAGGTCATTGTCACATTTTTTAATTTCTCCCATAATTAAATTAATAAACCACAAAAATGATGTTTTTTTTTCTTGCTAGATGAAAGAAAGTGAATGCTTAAGAAAAAGGGGAAGAGCCACTAAATTTTTTGTGGAACTAAAAAATGTTCGAAATTTTTTAAGATAAAATGGACAAAGTAGAAAAAAAAATAAGAACATGTTATTACAATATTACGTTAACAATAGAATATGTAAAATATCACATGTAGTGAGATATAATAGATGAAAGAAATATATTTATTAAAATACATATTAAATTATTTTAATATTTCTACAAGAATTTAACTAAAATAAAAAAATACACAATTTTTGTTGTCCTCAATTTTTGGTATAGGGTTCAAATGTATTCTAACCAAAAATGGACATAGATATATTAACAATATTATATATGTATGTGTTAAGCACCCCATACTTGCAAATGTCAAAAATATATAAGAAAAAGATAAATTAAGTTTAACTAAATTCATCATCCAATCCGACTAAAATATTTTAATCTATGTTATGTGAGATTTGTATATATATATATTTTAAAAGGAAAATCATACTAACTTAATGGTCAATCAAGTCAATTTAGTTCAAAAACATTAGTATTATTTTAAATTTCTAAAAAATTATAATAATAAATATATAAATAAATGAAAATGTAGAAAGTAATAATTTAAAAATATATCACTATTACGGATCAAATAATTATGTTCGTATGTTAAAAAGAATTTTAAAATAAAAAATTATCAAATTTGAACAAACTGATATAATTTGACCCAAACTACATCAAAACTATATTTGGTCCGATTGTACTGTATTCATGGCTTTAAATAACCCATAATCACCCTTGATATAAGCTAGCAAAATTAGAATACAGGATTTAAATAGATTGATATAATATAAAAAAGTTGTAGTAAAAATTAATAACATATATACTATTTTATTTATTTAATTAGGTTAGTCTATTATATTTATTTTTTAAAATACTCTTAAAACTTGACATTTTTAGTTAAATGAACTTTTAAAAAGAATAATGTTACCTGTTTATTAATAATATAAGTAAAATTATTGGCCTTGATATTTAACTTAACTTATTTTCAACTCTAATGATAAATAAGTTTATTATTAGTTTTCCTTTTAACCTATGTAACTGATATATAAGAGAGAAAATCTAATTTGTGCCATCTTCAAGATATTTTAGGTAAATATTATGGTAAACAATTTTTTAAAACAGTTACAGCACAAATTTAAGTAATGTTTTTACATTAAATTTATTAAATATTTCTAAAGGAAAGAAATATTTTGTAATTAATAAATAATTTTTATTAGAAAATTTACTTTTTATATTTACAAGACATTATAAAAGTCCATTATTTTTTTTATCGAATGCAAATTTACTCTATCAAAGAAAGGTGATAATAGAATAACTGATCGGTAAGGATTTCTATGATAGTTTTGCATTAGTCCTAATTTTATTTAAGTCTATTTATTGAATAAAAAATAGGACCTTAAAAGATAGTATGTAACTAAAAATTAAAACTTTAATTTATTCATATATCTTAACTAAAATTTCATGTTGATATTTTATAATTGTTAACAGCAACATTATTGTTAGTGCTGTGGTGCTGATAACGATTTTTTTTTATGTGATTGTATTTGGTTTTTAATTTAATATCTTAAAAGATGATATAAATAGTTATAAATTCTTTATCAGAAAATCAGAATTATGAATTATATCTATAATTACAATTAAATAACATGTACTTATAATTTCTTAATTATCCTTATAAATAATTCTTACAAATAAAAAATTCCTCTGGTTCATTGACTTCATTCTGCAGATTTATATTGCCTCGACTCAAACCACATTTTTCTGTAATGAATTATTCCTATGGATATTCAGGTTTCAAGGACGACGCTGTAGATTCTCATTCAATCTTTGAAATTTGAACAAATGGAAAGAACTTAAAAATAAAAAAAGATATCTTGATGATGGCTGCCAGCCACGTCTATTTTAATAATACTGTTAAATTTCTAGTTAGGTTGTCCAAGATGCTTATATTCGATGCTAAAGATAACTCATCGATTTTATTTAATAAAAAAATTCTTTTAAGTAGTTTTTAAAATCTCAAAAGATATAATGTTTAACATAATGCAGAAACTTTATTATATAAAATATTAATTTGTAATATATATATATATATATATATATATAGACACATATATAATATGTAATCCATCTTCATTGTCGTATTTCAGTAATTTTCATCCAAAAGATGCAATAATTGATTAATAAATACGATCGATTCGAGGAATGTTTAAATTTACTTAAAATAAAATAGTAGTTATTACATCTTTTAATTAAGAAATACCAAGTATATCATTTAGTGATGGGATTTGAGTTGTTTGCAAGAAGTTATAAGTTCAAATCTCATTATCTCCATTGCAAAAAAAAAAATAAATCATTTATAAAAATGAAAGGGATGCATAGAAAAATTGACATAGAATGTGATTAATCTTCACTGAAAAAAAAATATAATGTTATTAGATAATATGCAAATATATAAATGAAAAATTATAGTTATCTTAAATGCGTGGTTAAAAGAATTCAAAACTATCATGTAATTTAATATTTGTAAGAAAAATAATGATTAAAGATGTTTCCTTTTCCATAAAAATTATTTACAGAAACCTTATTTTATTTAGAGCAAGATTTAAATTCAATGTGTAAAGTGTTTTGTATTGTATTTTAAATAAAATTAGAATGTTAAAATAAAACTTGATTTTGACTGTCGATATAAAACTTCAAATTTAATCAAAATATAACACTACTAAAATATACTAAAACTTAATGTACATTTAAGTTTGGTTCTTTTATAAAGAGGTTATTTATTGTATGTCAAAGTAAATATTTTAAATTACTCTAAAAGCAGAATCATTAAAGCCAAATGTTAATAAGTGTTTTTAAGACACTGATTAAAAAGATGAAAGGATAATTTTTTTTTATTGAAATACATAAAAATACATTTTTGTATAATTTTAAAATATACTCTCATATACTAGTATATAAATTTTAATAAAAAAAATTATTTTAAGAATACTTATTAGCAAGACTCATTAATAACTCTGGTATTTTGAATGTAATAAATACTTTTGGTTCAAGTGTAACCTTTTTTAAGTTCGTATCCTGTGATTATAAATACATAATAAAAAGTCCCTTTGTATAGTATAATATCAAAAGCATTAGATTAAACTTATTCTAATTGTAAAGCATTTCATGTTTTTTCAGATACTAACTGATATGATAATTTCATTTAAGTAGTAATAAATAACTTATTCACATTACTCAAAAAATAAGTAAATTCACATTGCAAAAAATGAAATTTAATTTGAAATCTTTAGTCTGAAAATAAGTTTTTAGTTGAATTGATAAAACAATAATTATATTTTTTAGTCTAAACTACAGATATTTTATAAAAGAAAAGTAACTTTATTTGAGTAAAAAATATTCATAGTGTGACGGGAATTAACTGAATGATTTTTTTTCTTCAAAGGCTTTGAACTTGGAATAATATTTAAGAAAAGTCAAGCACATACTGGTACTGCTTAAACGAATCACAGTTGATAGTGATAATAATGTTTAGTTTAGTGATTATTAATTATATTTAATGGATCTTTAATGAACATTTATATTAAAATAGAGGATAAACAAATATTAGGAATACATTCTTTTTTAATTCATTATTTATTATTTGAAATGTTTTGAAAATTACAAAAAAATTGTTAGTTTCATTTTTTATTTGATAAAATCTTATAATTATTAATCGTACTAGCACTGCCCTGTTACCATAACACACGACTTTTATGTAAAGAAGTTGAATGCTCTGCCAATGGCTATTTATCAGACAACAAATTCATTCATTAATTGACAACTAGATAATCCTAAAAAAAAGAATGTAGACTCTTGCAACGGATAAAATTAAAGAAAGGAAAACAAAGAGCATGGCTAACTTAAGAGCTTACAGGTAGCCATATTAAAATCTCACAAAAAAGAAGAGAAGAATATTAAAGGATTAAGACAGCATTGTCCAAAAGAAAAGATTAGGACAGAAAAAGTTTCGTATTAGCTGAAGCATTAATGACACAAAATTACAGTACAAGTTTGGTTGGTTGATTGATTGATCTGAATGTAGTATAACTTAAAATGTTGTGACTGGCGAAAAGTATCCAATGCAAAACATTGGCCCTGCCTAGTCCTTCGGCTTCTTCAAAGTTCAGACACAAATAATGAGTCTTCAAACAAACCAACCCAATCATATCCCATTCACAGGCACAGCAGGTGAAACATCAAACATCCCATTAGCTCCTTCCATCTTTTGCAAGGCAAGGATATTCACTATCACATGTGCTGTTATAAAACCAAATAATCCAATTCATGTGATTCCTGCATTGATTCTGTCATGTCTTCAATTGCTCACACTCCCAGCGTGATGACGCCACTTCACTAACGGTCTTTCTACCATTTTCTTATCCAACTTGGCCATTCCCGAACGAATTATTACATCTTTATTGTTATTATTCTCGCAGCCATAATGTAATAGCAGAGAACCTTGCAAAACCCCCATTGACTTTGACTTTTTTAGCCTCACCTTTCTTCTCCCAAACCCATTTTCGCTTTGCTGTGGCTGCTGCATTTTAACCCAACTCCCTCGCAAAGAACCAGAACCAGAACCAGAAACAGAACCAATAGACCTAGATCTCGTAACTTTATTATTCGTGGCCTCACTCCCATACCCTACACCTGACACACTGGATACTTTCCCGTTCCTCTTACTCCCACTCCCACCTTTCATTTTCACCATCCTCGCAGTTTTCTCACTCCTATCACAATCATTATCATCACACTCCTCCCACGCCACCACCGGTAGTCCTCTCTCCACGCGCGCCACGCGCCGCCGCAGATTGTTCCAAATCGGGGACGCACGAATCCTCTTCCTTGCCAAATTAAGACACTCCACCACCTCCTCCATGGACGGCCGCTTCTCAGCCGTCGACCTGACGCACCTCGCGGCCAGCACCGCGAGCTGCCGCACCACAGCGGGATCCTGCGGCGGTCCGATCTGGCGGTCGCAGATTCCGGCGAAGTCGCCGAGCTTAATCAACGGCACCGCCCAGTCCACCACAGACGGAGGACTGTAATTAACATCGATGGCGTTTCTTCCACTGATGATCTCCAAGAGCAAGATCCCGAAGCTGAAGACGTCGCTCTTGGCGCTAAGATCCTCCGGCGCAAGATAGCACGGGTCGAGGTACCCTAACGTCCCCGCGGGCGGCGTGCACTTGACGCGAACGTCCTCCACGTGTCCCCTTAAAGCGAGGCCAAAGTCACCGAGCCTAGCGTTCCATTCTTCATCAATTAAAACATTAGACGACTTAACGTCACGGTGAATAACAGGAGGGTTGGAAGAGTGTAATTCGCGAACCGCTTTGGCAACCTGAAGAGCAAACCGGACCCTACGGTTCCAACCGGGCGGTTTTTTAACGGAGTGTAAGAGATCGTGGAGCGAACCGTTTGGCATGTATTCGACGACGATTAATTTGTTGCCATTTGGGTCAGTGCTGAAGCCGATGAGGTTGACGAGGCGAGGGCTCGGGACTTGGGAGAGGATCTCGATCTCGTTTTCGGCGGGGCTGGTGCAGTTGCCGCAGCCGGTGCATTTAGTAGTGTGGTTCTTTTGTGAGGTGGTGACGACTTTTGTCGTTTTCACCGCGGCCAGGAGTTTCCCGCCGTCGAGGGTGGCTCTGTACACTCTGCCGTGGCTGCCTCTGCCTAGGAAACTGTCGGCCGAGAAGCCGTTGGCGGCGGCGACGATGTCGGCGTAGCGAAACTCTCGAATTGGTCTTAAGGCGAGGGGTTTGTGCTTCTTGAAGTGGGGGTCGCAGGTGGCGATTGCGGACTCGGCATTGCAAGAGAGGTAGCCCATGAGAATTGAGATGGGTTTGGAGGGAAGAGAGAGGGATGGGAAAGGGTACACATGGGGCGCCAAAACCCATAACTGGAAAGAAAGTAGTGTTCAACTTTAAAGTCGTATGTGATTCCCACCTATGGAGGATGATGTGAATGCAATCCTAGCTTGGTCGCATTTTTCTTTTTTTTCTTTTTCCTTTTTTTTTTCCTTCTGCTTTTACTTTTTTTTTTTATTTTCTTTTTCCTTTATATCTTGTACTATGCTCTCTGCTTTCTTATAATTTAATGATTCCTGCATGCAAAGTCGTGCAGCAAGCACACCAAAAAATTACTATATACTGGGAATGAGTTGTTTTCTACTTTTTCTAGAAATGATTAATTCTTTTTAATTTATTAAACTTTTATAAAAGTAAACTATCGCTATTTAAAGTAAATATAAAATTATAATTAAAATAAATACTTTTCTTTCTTATAAAATTTAAATTAAAAGTCAGAGTTAGACTTTATTATCACATCTAATCAAAAATAATTTTTGGATTAATTATTCTTAATAAAAATATTTTTAATTAAGTTTAGTTTCAAAATGATACAATAATAAAACAGATATAACTCTTTAATATTTATAAATTTTACTCACAAAGATAAATTTTTAAAAAATATTAATTTAAAATAATTTTAATGCTCTAAAATAAATTAATTAGTATTTTAATCTTAATAAATTAATTAATTAGATCTTATAATAAGAATCAAAATAAATAGTTTCTTATATGATTTAAATTTTATGGAAATATGTTTGATTTAATATTTGTAATTTATAATTGATTAGAATTGTGTTTTGAGAAAAGTAATATATATTTTATATTATAAATTAGAATCTTCAACTTAAAGAGCGGAAGTTTCATTCTCTTATTTAAATATTTTTTTATTATTTTTTTCAATGTATTTCTCATGTTACTTAATATATTAGCAATGGATGTGAAAGGTGAATTTTTAATGTGTACAGAATCAATTTAAGTTAAGATGGACCTTTTTTGAAATGTTCACATAAATGTGATTGATGTATTGAGAATTAAATTTGTTTGAGGTTGACTAAGACTCAAATGTGGCTAAGATATCTTATGTAACATTTTATTTTAGTTAATTATGTGACTCAGTGTTTTATTTAAATACAAAAGAACTTTAATTTAATTTATGTTATGAATAATTGATTTGTAAAAATATAGTAAGTTTAATTATGTGTTTTGGATGAGCTTGATTTTTTATTTTTATGTGTTTGAGTCGTTAGAGAAGTTTTATGATAAAAATAGGTGTTTAGAAGGGTCTTTGTGAGAGAAAGAGACTCAAATACTTCTAAAATTGTACTTTAAATTCTTTCAAATTTGAAATAGTCTCTTAAAAGTCTTCACACTCTCATTTCTCTTCTCTCTTAAGTTATTCTCTATTTCTCTCAATCTTCCTAATTTCTTTAGATATTTTTTTTTTGGAGTTTCCTTGCAATTCAATTACTTTTTTTTTTCTTCCCATGGACTCTTAGTGACCTTATTGTTATAGTAAGTTCATTTCCCTTTCTTCTTATTTTTTCTCTTTCATGAAGTTGTGCCAAAGAAGGATTTGGAATTGAAGAATTTAAGTTGAAATTTTTACTTTGAGTTATTTTATTCTTTTGTATTGTAAGTTATTGATGGGTTAAAGGCAAACTCACTCCTTTGGTTCAAAATACCTACATTTCTCTTTCCTCCCTAAGTACCCAAATTTAAGACTACAAGAGGTAAGGAAAAATATACTCTATTACTTTTGTGGTTGAGATAATTATAAATATTTGTGAATGATGGATAAACATAAAATGTGCTATTGGCTAATTTGAGTTTTTGAATGTTTGGTTTTTGATGGATATTGTATGATTGATTAGTATAAATTGTTTAAATCAATTAGTATGTGTTGTTGAGTTTTGATGGGTTCAAAAGCTATCAAAGCCTTGGGAAGGTGTCCAATTTGCAGGAAATGCAATTATGCGAAAGTGCAAATTTCATGCCTAGGATAAGCATGGGACTCCTCAGGCAAAGCGTGAGATAACTCAAGTTGAGTGTGATAGTTTCTGAGAACATGTCTGAAACCTTTGAGTGCTCAAGCTGAACATGGGTATTTTAAGGTTAAGTGCCAAGTTAGGCTAAGTGTGGAGGTCTTTGCATCATGCATTAGATAACTCAAGATAAACATGATAGTCCTTTAAGGTATATTTAGAACCTTTAAAAACCAAGGTTGAGTGTAGGATTTTTGGCGCTAAGCACCATGTTCGAGCTCAACATGGGAAATGCTAAGTTTAGCATGTTTCATTTGGAAAAGAAAATATTTACACTTATAAATGCAATGAATTAACAATGTCTTGAAGTGTAATCTATGAATGTATGAGAACTTAAGACCTAATATGCTTGTGAATACTTGGATGTGTTAGTGGCACTAAATTGTTAGATTGTACTTAATTGTCGAATTATAATGATGGTACATGAAAGTTAAATGTTGTTTATACTTGTTTTCCAATACAATATTTAAAGATGATAAAGTCTAACTTGTTTGTTTGAGCTTTAAATTGTATCTATAAATATTAATATTGATAAACTTAGCCTTGCATAGTGACACATATACTTGTGACTACAATAATCTTAAATGTCGTGCTCATGGAAGTAGATGATTAATTGAGGTGAATTTTCTTTTTGGAAGCATTATGGAAGGCATATATAAACATGTATGCTTGATCCTTTTTTTTTCTTTCTATTGATTTGCTTTATTTTCAATGTTGATCAACTTAGTTGTTTAAGATTTATAGCTTTATAAGAGTTATGATCATTGATAACAACAATGATTTTGTGATAATGACAAAAATAGAAGGGGTCTTGGTAGTGGTGGGAGTGATGGTGATGGTACTGATGACAATCATGATAACGATGGAAATGATGATCATGATGAGTTTGAGATATTTATGGTATAATAATTTAAATATTTTAGATATTTAATTTTGATTGACTAATCTTTTACAAATTTGATGACTAAATGAGACTTTAATTTGAATTTAAAGTATTTTAATATAACGATTGATATCCGTCATTCTTATTCTCACACAACTTAGGTTGAGTTGCTTTGAGGTTGTATCTATTGATAACATGTTGTAGTGTTAGGAAGTACATGATTTTATTCAATTAACATACTATGTGCATGAATGTGTTATCTTGGAATTGTCAATTATTTTATTTATTGATTTTGGAGATGTGAAAAGTTCACAAGTATTTTTATTAAAAAACAAATTAATTAAAGAGTTTAAAATGAACTAAAATAAATTATTTTACAATGTTTGTTATATAATTGACATATAACGACAACGAATCATTACACGTTAAAAAAAAAAGAGAAACACATATAAAAAACATTTAGACATTAAAATTGATGATAATAACCTCACTAGAATGATAATATATATTAAATATCATGTTACAATGACATTAATGAAATATATAAGTATTAAAGTGGATGTTAAACTAATTTTTTGAACCTTTCCTTAAATCAAGTTCAAGTCTAATTACAAGTTAGACTCGAAAAATTGTTTTTGTAATCCAAATAAACTTGAGCTTTCTTTTACTCCAATTCAATAGGGCGTAAAAGCTGAATGGACTAACAATAATCAGATTAATGAGTAGTGAATTTATCTCCTCTGTTATATAATCATGTTATATTAGCTGATAAACCAAAATCATCATATATTTTACCAAACTCTTTTTATGAATTCAAACAAGAAGCAATCATGAATTTTAAATAAAGGATTTTTCTAACAATTATTGATCACGTACATTAAAGACTAAGAAATTTTTACTATCCTGTACTATTTCTCTCTTTTCAATTGTCTTTCGTTACTAACACTAAAAAGAAAATACTACCTAAACCCAAATCCATAGTTCCATCTTACATACTCGAGCCAACCTTTTTCCTATTGCCTTCATTAATTGCTACCATTCTCCCTTCACTATCGAATCTCGCGTCTCTAACTCTTTGAAAGAGGCAAGGCTTTACATTCTTTATGATTGATGATATCATATATATGTGTCGATGAAAAATGAAGCTTCATCAGATTCATGATAGATGGAGTCTAATATTGATGTTAGATCATTTGAATAAATTTATATAAAGTGCAAAAATTGGTGATTTACGTTGCCTTTAATATTGTTGGACACCTACTCTCTTTGACTATTTGCATCCAAATCCTAATTTTCAAGTTATAAGAATATGCTTAAAAAAAAGAAAACATGATTGGCTGTGTGGGGATATCTGAATCCGTTTCTCTCAATAAGGACCAAATATTAGAATATATACTAATCTTAATAGGACAAGTCCGATAATTGATTAATTATAGCTAAACAATGAAGAGGCCAGAGTCAAACCCGTGGGGATGCATTTTCTCTTTTAAATTTTTAGATTGTTGAAAAAATTAACTTGTTTTGTTGTGCACGACATAGTTTCGCAACGACTAATATACTATATTACTTTGTTAACTCTCTTATTAATTATTTTAATACTTTGTAAGATTTGATCCTCCCATATTTTAGGTCAAATACTTATAATTCAAGTCTATCTAAAATTATTATGGCTTGAGCTCACGATCGCCAAACACAATAAACAATTTGACACGAAACCAAAATTTCCATTAATTGACTCCAAATATATATAATTTGCTAAATTTTTAATTTACTTCATCTTTCATACAGACTTGCTGTCGAGTTTTCAGACTAACCTTCCTTGTGCTTGACATTGATTGGAACAAACATTAAATAAAGATTAAAATAATTTAATATTTAGAAAACATAAAGCATATTTAATTTATTTTTTTCATTTAATAAATAAAAAGATTTTTAAAATGAAGAAAATTTAAAATTATTCTTTCATAATCTCTCTCTTTGTTTCGCACATCTCACTCATTGCATTACAGATGAGTTAACTGAAATAATGATTGTCTCCGGTCTATTTCAAATAATTATCAATAATTCTTCATCTACAAATAGTTGTAGGGTCTGGGGGTTCATATTTTTCATCACGTAAAATATTTGTATATTCTTTTTTATTATACTATTTTATATTATATTTTTTTTACATTTTATATACATCTTTAAATAATTATGTATAACGACTGATGTCAACGAAAACTGTGGAAAATATTTTCTCCTTTGCATCGTCCAATTCAATTGTCAATAAACAAAAAAATTGCTAACCTAAAAAAAAAGAAATTGCTGTACGAGGAGTTATTAGAGACAGTACAATATCCACAAATTAAATTTAAAATAATTCTATTCATATAAAAATCTATATACATTTTTTTTCTCTTTGCTTTTTACTGCATTAGTTATTTAATTATACACTTTTTCTTCTTCTCTTTCTCTTTCTATTTCTCGTGCATTATTTGTTATAAAAATTTAATGTATAAATAAATTAGTCTTAAATTAACTAATTATTTTTTTATTGGATAGAACGACGTGTGGTTATGGAAAAAACTCTACACAAACTGGAAACACAAGCAACAAAGTACGATTCCAAATATAAACAGAGGTATTATATGTTTTTTCTACAAATGAGTAATTAAAATAAAGTTGGCTTAACAGTTAACATCGTGAAGGGCAAAGGTCCAATAATTCTTTTAGATTAAATATGATTTTTATTTTTTTTTAAACTATCCTGATTTAATTTTAGTTCTTGAAAAAAAAACTTATATTTTTTATTTTCAAATCTTTGAAATACCAAAACTTAGTAATTTTTTTTAACTTTGTTAATAGTTTTTATCAAACTGCAATCCTAATCAACCTTGAACAATTTACAATAATATAATGAAATTCATAATTATTAGAGTTAAAAAATTGACTGAATTATAGTTTAACAGAAAATTTTAATAAAATTAAAAAAATTGACTAAATTATGATATTTTAAAAATAAAAAATAAAAAACTTTTTTAAAGATTAAAATTAAATGAGGAAAATTTTATAAAAATTAAAATCATATTTAATTATTCTTTTTTAGCAACAGTGGCTGAAGTGCAACAAAGTGAATGTGGACAAATGACACACAGTGACGTGCTTAGGCAGCATCTGTTTGTGTTTGACTTTGACGACACTCTGAAACGTTGGACGAGAATCTGTTGGTTGCTTTTATTTGTAATTTTGGGAAGTGAGAGATGTGAAGCTTTCTTAGCTTTTGACGGTCAAGTGTCTCTTTGTGAGTGTCTCAGAGAGAGAGAGAGAGAGAGAGAGAGAGAGAGAGAGAGAGAGAGAGTTGAAAATCACTTTGTTTTGTTGGACTTCTCAAACTCAATTCAAATGGTAAATAATTCTCTTTGCCTTCTGTAGTTATCTTACATATGGGATCACAATTGAATTTGACAGTCTAACTTCTAAAATTGATTTTGGGCATTGATGTTACTTTTCTTTTTGGATTTTTTGTTAAGAAAATTATTTTTTATCTTGCTTTTATATTATGCTTCAATATTATCTTTTTACCTCTTCTTTATATATTGTTTTTCTAGATATGTAGTTTAAAATAGTATTTATCTTAAATTATATTATACTTCCTTTTTCTAAGAGAAAAATTTGAACAAAGCGTAATTATACGACACAAGTTTTTTATGAAGAGACTATTAAAAAAAAACCTTTCGATAACTTAATTTTAAGACCTTCTACTACTCCTTTTTATTCTAAACTTTAGGATTCATTAACACACTGTCCAAAATTTCAATTTTAAAGTTATCAAATTATCAAATAATTTTAATCTTAACTTAAAATTAACTTTTAAAATTATAAAAGTTAAACCAAATACTATTATTCACACAAAAACTCTCAAAAAAATTTTTAAACCCAGGGTATCTCTTGATAACAAAAAAATAGAAACTAAGGACTCATTCAACTGACCGTGAATTTTTAAAATAACATACGTTTAACTAAAATGAATAATTAAAATAATTTTTAAAATTCAATTTCAAAATTTTTTATTTTAAAAATAAAAAAATCATAAATTTAATTTTTAAATTTAAAAAACATAATCACACTATATTTGATAATAATTTTTTTCATTATCATCACTATTATTCACACCAACATTATCACCACGTCAGTATTATCATAAATATTATCATCATCACTATTAACAATATTATTATTATCATTATAATCATTACATTAACTTTTCTTTAAATTAATTTTATAATAAAAAAAATTAAAATAAATTTATGTTAAAGCTAAAATATAGAGATAAAAATTAAAATTAATTTTTAAAAACTAAAATCTTATTGTTATTTTTAATATTTTTAAAACTTACAATTGAAAACTATTTCAAATTGATATTTAAGATATTAAAATTTATTTAAAAAATCAATTTTTTATGTTACTTTTGAAATTATGCTAACACGTATATAAATGATTTTAACTACCCAATTTGAGAGTTAAATAACGATAATATTTTTTATCTTTTTAATTAACTCAATATAAGAATCAAATATTAATTATATATTTTTTCAGTCTTAAATATTAACATAAAAATATATCTCTAATGTTAGTCTTAAATATGACTAAATATTTTATTTTATTAAATGATATCATTTTTAAAATAATTTTTATTTAAAAGGAATTTTAATTTCAATGCTTCTTTATTCTTGTGAGAGGGTTGTTTAGAAAAAATATTTTTTAATTGAGATTGATGTAATTAATGATACTAATCAATTTTCTTAATTAGTATAATTTTTTTCTTATATTTGAAATCTAAAAAAAAAATTGATATAACCAAAATATAAAGGCTAATTCAGCAATAATAAGTAGGTTAATTAATTGAGTCAATAAAGTTATGGG
Organism: Pachyrhizus erosus; assembly: GCA_026544285.1. NCBI lineage: Eukaryota > Viridiplantae > Streptophyta > Magnoliopsida > Fabales > Fabaceae > Pachyrhizus > Pachyrhizus erosus. The sequence goes on along the minus strand of JAMLFT010004397.1, from coordinate 2,870 downwards.
GAATATTTTGTTATTGGTTAAGAGATGGGGACAACATGATGAGGTAAGTAGTATGTTCACATTGATGATCTAGTTCATAGCTGAGGTCATTGGAGATGATACAACTACCTATGCTCATGCTAGCAACTTGAGATTTCCCAATTTAAACCAAACGAAAACCAACGTTGGGATGTTTCAAAAATTAAATTAAACTGCAGTGAGTTGGACTTTTGCTCTTTCATCCAACACATGATTGTGACCCATCAAACACAAGGAAGTTAGGTGCAAGATTTCTATTAAAGCAGCCTGGCATTTGACACAGTGGAAGTAGATTTTACTTCTAGAAAAGCAAACTGATATCATGATTATCAGTCTTTTGAATACAGTTTCTGACTTAATTCTGGTTGTTAAAATCCCGTTTGAAATCTATCTGTAAAAGTTAAAACATGTCAAATATTGGTTATTATTTTCAAATATGGGATAATCAATTTTGACTTTTGCTCTACCAAAACCCACCACGATGGAAACATGTGAAAATGCCGCCAAATAATGTTCAAATACTTTAAACTTGATGATAGGATAATAATAATAATAATAATAACCTCATTGGCTTGATACTTTTGGAGATATAATAAGCAGTAATGATATAGTAGTATGCGTGAAGTGGTCATCATTATTATTCGAGTAATAATGTTCTATTAATTGTATGTATGTATAATAATCATTTTTCTCGTGTACTGATTCAAACTCCTAACTCCACTTCTCAAACAAAAGTAATACTAGTAATAAGATTCATAGTCTTGTTCCACAAATGCATTGTTATTGAGTGTTTTAGACAAAAAATTTTGAAGTTATAATCTTGTATTTTTAAGAACTAGTGTTTAATCCGTGTTATATATGAAATATTTATTTGGTATTAGATTTATATATGTTTATTGTTTTATTTGAAATATTTATAAAATTATATAAGAAATTTATGTTTAAAATTTAATCGCTGTTTACTATTTAAATGTTTTTATAATTTTAAAATAATAAAATAGTTTAATCATTTTATAATTATATTGTAAATAATATTAATTTTATTGATTTATAATATTTAATGTTTATAAATAATATATATAGTAAGTTTTGATAATTAAAAAAATAGAATTAATTAATTAGATATAGATTATTGAATTCAAATATTGATTAAAATAAATTTATTATTATTTAATCTTTAATAGATAACTTACATTTCTTAGCACTTGTGTTTACTATTACATTGTCAGAAAAACATTTACTAATTATTATGTTTTCTAATGAAGTAATTGATTTTCTCCATAACATATTCATACAATGCAACTAACCATTGAAAATATATTAATTTTAATGTAAACTTACAAATAGTAATATTTTTGTACAAATATTTTAATTAGTTATCTATTAAACATTTTTTATGATGTCTATGACATTATATGTCATGAGAATGCTAAAATTAATTTGTATAATTATACAACATAATATGTAGTAAAACGATATACTTTAAAGAGATAAATGGTACAGCATAATATGTATAATTGTAGCTTTACACGTGCTTAATAAATTTTGTTCAATTTTTAAAAAAATATATAAAATAAATATTTTTATTTATTTCAATTATTAAAATATTATGTGTTTGATATTATATAATGAAAAATATTATACATCCAATTTTCATATTAATAGTACATAATACAAATATTCATATATTGTATGTCATTATTAATAAATTTATATTAAATGAAAATTTATTTAAATTAATTTTAAAATATTTACATGTGACATATTCACTTTATAACATAATGATGAATATAAAAGTTCTTTCATATCATTTAAAAAAATTGTAAATTTAAAAATTTTAATAATATAAAATTTTAAATGACTTTCTTATTATTATTATGAGATAATAAAATGATTATATGTATTAAATTATATTTAATGTTACACTTAAATTCAAATGTCATTATGATTTTAAATTATAAAAGAATAAATAATTTAATTATTTAACTATAATATTCCTAATAAATTAAAATAAATTTATCTTAAAATAAAATATTAATTATAATATTATTTGAAATATTTTTTTATTTTTTATTTTTCATGTTTCCAAGTAATTGGATTAAACAACACGTAACACTTAAAATAACCCATAAAATAAAAATATTAAAATATTTTGTATATATAGATGTTATAATATAATATACTACACGAAATTACTAATATTTATTAAAAAAGTATTATTCGTGATATATATATATATATATAAAATGTTAACTTGTTTAATAAAATAAGTATTACATGCTTTTTATGATGAATTGGTAGATAAAATGTTGTATTCTTATTTTTTAAGTTAACCTTCAATTTTTGTGGTGGAAATATGATATCCTAACTATTATGGTAAGGTTTACATTTTCATCAACGGTTAATATTATTTTAATTTTTTTTTATTATAGTATATAGATAGATAAATAAGAATTTAAAATCTTGACACTTGTCAAAACTTTTTAATGGTTTAAAAATTTATATAATTAAATAAGTTATTTTTAGGCATATCTAAAAATATTATGGGTTAAATTTTAATATTCTTAGAAGTATTTTTAAAAATTTAAAATAAAAAATAAAAATAAAAATTATAATAGATTCAAAATAAAATAAAAATATTATATCATGTAACGCCACATAAAAATGTCTAATAACACCTTTAAAAGATTAATATGTGACACTTTTTTAAAAAGAAAATATAAAATAATTTTAAAAAATTTATAAACATTATAATAAAAAATCATATCAAATATTTAAAATATTTTATAACATTATTTGAACATTGATACATAATAACTTTGTTGCGGTTCTGTTATTTTAACATATTATAT
>JAMLFT010004396.1:0-19660 GCA_026544285.1 Pachyrhizus erosus | reverse complement strand
ATTTCTTATTTATTAAAATATTTTTTATATTTTTTTTATAATTTTAATAAATATATTATTAAAAATTTTAAAACAGTTATATTTATTAAAAAGAAATAAATTAAAATAAATAATTTAATATCTCGTTGAAAATAAAAAACATAAATTAATATAATTCTTTAATACTTAAAGATGAGTTAATTTTAGAAGGGAGGAAGCAGTAACTTTTTGTTTGTCCTGTTAAACAGATACTCACTCCAATGTGAAGTAAATGGGTTAAGCTTAAGAGCATCTTGCGTATAAAAAAATGAAGTTAGCGTAAGAGTTGGAGTGGAATGATTCCTCGTCTTCTGGGAGCCTATACAAATCGCCAATTCTTGATCAACGTTCGAGACACCCTCCGTTTCTTTATTGGAGCAACCCAAAGACTGTACCATTTGGTGACCATGTCCAATCCCAAATTCGAGTCTTCTGCTTCGGAAACTCCACGAACGCAACCCTCAGTGCCCATTTCCTATCCAATAAAAACTCTTGAGGAGTTGGAGTCTCGCTCGTATTTCGAGTCCTTTCACTACCCTTTCAACAAAGTTTCGGTGAATGTGAATGGGAGTCCTTCCTCTTCGCTCTCGCTGCCCAACAGGCGCAGAATGCTTGTGTGCCATGACATGGCTGGGGGATACTCTGATGACAAGTGGATTCAAGGTGGCACTAACGCCGATGCTTATGCCATTTGGCATTGGCATTTGATCGACGTCTTCGTCTACTTTTCACACACTCTCGTTACTCTTCCTCCTCCTTCCTGGACTAACACTGCTCATCGCCACGGTGTTAAGGTACTTCCTTCAACAAATATCTTCACGTTTTTATGTTCATGTTTCTGCTGGTCAATGGGCTCGAAATTAGTTGAGCCAGACCTTAACAAAGCACGACTCAACTTCATAAGAATTTTTTCAGTTTGATATGATTTTTTTTTCTACTCCAACTCGCCTCATTCAAGTTTGCTAATGGTTTGGTTCATATTGTTAGCTGTCAACAAATATTTTTGTTTGTTTATTTCATAAATAAATAAAAATAATAATTATTATTATATATTGAGCTGGTTCATAAACTATATACATAATTTAAGTTTAAATAATTTATTTAGTGAGCTCAATTTGCAATTCAAATTTGTTGAATTGAGTCTCAAACTAATTTCAAATTGGTTCAGTTCATTGTCTATCTCTATGAAAGTTTGATTGATAATATAACCACACATACATTTAAAATTTTAATAAATCGTTTCCTCTTTGCTCTTAAGGTCATTTATTTGCTTATGCAGTTGGTTTAGTTTAAATGTTCAAGTGATCTCAGATCATTTGGTAACTCTTAACTTTCTTTAATGCTTCTTTTGTTGGAGGTCAGGCTTTATGGCATTTGAGTTTATTTCTTGCTTGGAGATGTTTCTTACACTGTTGCTCTTGGTTTAATTAGAACAATTAGATTATTCTTTGGTTGTACTTGTTCCTTTAATGTTTCAGGTGTTGGGGACTTTCATCACTGAATGGGATGAGGGAAGGGCTGCCTGTGATACACTGCTTTCATCAAAGGAAACTGCACATATGTATGCAGAACGTCTGGCCGAGCTTGCTGCTGCTTTAGGCTTTGATGGGTGGCTAGTAAATAACTCGTTATCTCTGTGTTCTTATTAGTTTTATCTCTATTTGAATTTTATAATATACAATTGTTATAAACTAGACTGATTTGGGTTTGAGCTCTTAAGTTGAAAATACACAGTGTTTCATCTAAATACTGCCCTGATTGAGATCAAAATAAATGTCTTGAGAAAATAATGGGGGATAACAATATTGTAGAGATTTTACTAGAACAATGTGTAGGATTAGTTTTTAACTTAAATTTGTAAAATCTACAGTTTTTAGAAGAATGTACCCTTAGAAATATTATAAGCAGCCTCACAACCGATGCATATTTAGGCATTTGCCAAATATTCTCAATGAATTGAAATTATGAAGTAAATCATATTAGATGGTTTATGCGTATTTATACTAAAAATCAAAACAAATATGTAACTATGTTTCTCATAGCCTTGTATTTCTGATATTCTTGTCAATTATTCAAACTAGTAACATTTAATTGCAGATAAATATGGAAGTAAATTTGGATCAGGATCAAATTCCTAATTTGAAAGAGTTTGTAGGCCACTTATCATCAAAAATGCATTCTTCTGTGCCTGGATCTTTAGTGCTATGGTGAGTATTAGGAGATAACTCATCAATTTTTTATTGCAGTGGATTGTGCCCAAAGTTGACATTGATGTGTTTTCTTCATCATGCAGGTATGACAGTGTTACAGTTGATGGTAAATTGAATTGGCAAGATCAACTAAATGAACTTAATAAGCCATTCTTCGACATATGTGATGGAATATTTGTGAACTATACATGGAAGGTATTTCTTATCTTCTCCTGGCATGCTTGTGCCACATTAATGTTTAATTAATTGTCATTGTCCTTAGTTAATTTTAATGTGTATAACGTAGGAAAACTATCCAAGGCTCTCTGCTGCTGTTGCCAATGATCGGAAGTTTGATGTGTACATGGGAATTGATGTATTTGGAAGGAACACATATGGTGGTGGACAGTGGAATGTATGTGGTCTGTGATATGCAATCTGCTATCCCAATTTTGAACTTGTTTGGAAACATTTTTTTAATTTTACTGATTAGAACACAAGTCAGAAACTGAATTTGGTCCATTGGACACATTCTTAGTGAACATGCTTATTTGACATTTAATGGATATCATACATGATCTGCATGTTTTATTTCACTTTAAGCATATATCTTGTCTGTTCATGGTCTTTCTCCAGTGTCTCATTCTGATTAGACTGCATCCCAAAAGAAGAAAAAGGAAAAAAGAAAAAAAGTCATGCAAACAACAACAAATCTATTCATTTCAAGAAAATTAATTACTTCTCAGTTTGGGTGCAAGGCTATGAAATACATCGTGTTCTTCACATTCAATTTCATTAATGGGATCAACAGTTATCATTAAATATGGTTTTGCATAGTATTCTAGACATTTCAATCACCAGAACATTGGTTTCATTTTGGTTATTGCAGAATATATAGCGGATGCACTTTAATGTTATAACTGCCTTCAGAAAAGTTTCTTACATGTAGAATCCCTTCCCGTGGCAGATCAGCCAACTTGCCAGTAACTAGATATCCTTTACTAAAAGGATAATTATCACTTAGTCTTGTTTTCTTACTGCATTGTATTTGAAATCTATTTATGAAAACACTTGCTGTTGGAATTTTTTGTGGGGTGTAGTCTTGTGAAATTTGAGCTGCCAAATAATTGTGGACAAGTGTAGTATGTGACTGTAAAGTAAATAGGGCATTTGTGTTATTTCCCTTTTCTTGGTAATTTTCTCAGTGTTATTTATGGTGCTTTCTTTATTCTCATGGATGTCTCAGGTAAATGTTGCTCTTGATGTACTAAGAAAGAATGACGTCTCTGCCGCAATATTTGCTCCTGGCTGGGTCTATGAGACAAAGCAAGCTCCAGATTTTGAGACTGCTCAGAATAGGTAATTTAGGTACCTGTTTTGCAATACTTGAAGAGTTATTGCGAATTTTCTGTCACGAGTTTAACTGAGTTGATGCATATTAATATATTGAGAAAAAAAAAAAATCTACTGCTGAAGTGGCCAACATTGTATATACAGAAAGAACATAAAATTGGGGATGGCACAAAGGCTAGAGGTGAAATGAAAAAAAAAAAATGATGAATTCAATCCATTTCTACAATTCTAAATATCTATAAGCAGGAATCTTTGTAAAGAGGCGGAATATAAATTATAGTTGCCCCAGAAATTGCTCTTCAATATCTTTAAAGGTTTTGATTTCATTCTGATGGCATCTTTAAGCTTCAAAGTTTTCTGTACTAATTTTATACATTCAGACAAATAAAACCTGTCTTTTTCTCTTCTATTCTTTTTGGGATTACATAACATAATACATCTGGATGATCCACGTGATTTGCTTTGCTAAGATGTGTCACATAATTAGGTTGGTATTTTATTTCAAACATTCCCTAGATTGCATTTCTTCCGGATCACTCCCAGAAAGCAAATATAAATTTTGTGAAGATGTTTTGCATATTTTTAGAATTCATGATCTTTTATACAATTCGTTTTTGTCATTTGAAATAACTATAAACTATAGAAACTCTAGTTTCAAGTTTGTTAGTTCTTTAATTCCCTAGGAGAACCTTATTTTATTATAAATACGTTCTCAATTTTGCAGTTTATATTATGTTGGTTCATTCTATTGCTTCTGATTACTCAATCCTGAATAAGGAACTTTACTGATTTATGCCAATCTCTTGTTGCACACTTTCTCTTTTCTAGGAGCTGATCATTTTTTCCCTTTGAACTTGCCAAATTCATCTATTACGATATTTATGAAAGTAGAAATATTTCAGAAACTTATTTTTTTTATCCTATAAATTGTATTGCCAAAGAAATTCTAAAATCTTTCATGCATTTTCAAATGTGTTACGATGTTGAGTGCAAATTACATGGTCCAACTTTCTTATTATATTAATGATGGAGATCAAACCTTAAATTTCTTATTCATGGATACAACACTATTGTCATACATTGATATTGCAGATGGTGGGGTCTTGTGGAAAAGTCATGGGGAGTACTGCAAAAATTTCCTGGAGTACTACCATTCTACACTAATTTTGATCAGGTTAGTAATTGCAATTCTTGTCCCTTTTTTAGTTTTTCGTCCCTTATCTACCCAAGTATTTTTTTTTTCCTTGTACATTTGGGTGTTTTTCTGTACATTCTGAATAAAACTTTGTAAATAATTTTTGCACATTTTATTCAGTAGGATTTATTTTTAATTTAATTTCAGTGAAAGTAATTCTAAGAATAATTTGTGAATTGCAAGAGACAGATGGTGGGTGGACTAAAATATTTTATATCCATAAAGACAAACTTTAGATTAGTGCACATCAAATTGGCAAGGAAGAGGTAAAGAACACAAAATCTAGTGCTCAACCTCCGTTAAAGAAATAATTTTCTGCAGGATATCTTAAAAGCCTAAACAAGATTTTGGCAATCTTCTTCTTCTTCTTTAAAAATAACCTTATCAATTTCCCTTCTAAGCAATCTCACTTTACATCAAATACCTGTGTAACCTATATTTCCAATGTTGCCGTTGTATATTTCAAATATATCATATCTTTTATTACTTTCAGGGACGTGGTTATCATATTTCAGTTGACGGTGACAATGTATCAAATGCTACTTGGTGCAATATTTCTTGCCAAGGCTTCCAGGTATGTGTAATGCGCCTGATAATCATTCTTTCTTATTGTTGGCTCAACTATTTACCATTTAGATTGTTGGATAGGTGACCTAGAAAAGATTATATGCCCTTGTTTTGGAATCCATAGTTTGCCATTTCTAAGATTAGGGGCTAATTTTAAATAACATCGTTATAATAACTGGAAAACCGAGTTCAGTTTAACTTTGTGAATTTGTGATACTGGTTTAAGAGTTTTATTGTAATCTAACTCAAATATTTGTGTGCAGCCACTCCTTGAGTCTGCTGATCCTACAAATTCTATTCAAGTTTCTGTAGAGTAAGTAATGGTCCATATCTAATATTTTAAAATGTTCCTGTAACTGGAAAGCGTAACAGAATGTGCATATCACATATTGCATCTGTTCAAAGTAAATAATGTATAACAGCATATGGCTAAACTGAACAATTCATGTGGGAAATATGAATGTTTGTGAAGAAAATTTATCACAGAATCTTTTTACTTATTGAGTTAAGAAGATTTATCTTTGTTAGAATTATGATTTATTATTAATCTTCAATTATTTTCCCATCCCCTGGAACGTCTTTATCATTACTGGGCGAAAATTTAAGTTAACTTTGTACGTTTAGTAACTTTTCAAATAATAAAGCCTTACATAATATTGAATTACCACATTTCAGATCTAGTTCTGACATGGTCTGAAGTATTTATTAACATGCTTTCAAATTGCAGCTTGAAGGAAGCATCATATAGTGGAGGGGGAAACATTACATTCAAAGGATCCCTTGAAGAACAAACTTACTTTGAGAGCAAAATCTTTCACGGAGAGTTTCCTTTGAGCGATTTGCCTATCCGCTTTATTTATTCTGTAAGCTATAACTTCTTTATCATCATTGCTGAAAACACTGCACATCAATGTGTTATCCTTGGTTTAAAGAATGTCATCATACTCATACAACCTGGAATAACTGCCAATGCATCAGTTTAGTACAATTCTTAGTGCAAATCAGTTTGTCCTCCTTGGGAACTGAACTTGGTTGTGTAATTGAGGTAACGTAAGGGGAATTAGGCTGTGTTATCTTGATCAATGGTATAATACACATTAAATCAAATTCACTTAAATGTTTATGTATGTACTATCCATATCTGAACCCTATTTTTGATGACTAATGCAGGTGAAATCGGATGCCAATTCTTCATTGGGACTTAAGCTCGTGTTCACTTCCACCAGTGACCAAAGAGCATCTGTACTTCTCACATCCCGGGTAGTGAACCATTTCTCAAACAAATTCAGCAAAGTAATCATGACTCGTGAACATAAGGGATTTTCCTCTGGATGGGTTATAAATGATGGTGAAGTTGCAATGAATGGATACACTTTAACAGAAATCTATGCAGTGTGCTATAGATCAGATTCTTCATTCAATGAACTAGGATGGCAACACAGATCAAATGACAAAGATGAAACCGTGGCTTTCCCATCAGATTATTTTGCGCTTCTTGGTCATATCACAATCAAGACTTCTGACTATAAGTCAGATTTTCCTGTGTCTTCTTCCTGGCTAGTTGATGGCAGCTGCATACAGTGGACATCAGATCCTCTGGGTTCAAAGACCCTTGATGTTAAAATTTCTTGGAAACTAAAAAATGGACAGAATTATCTATTTCTAAAGTACAACGTGTACTTGGTGAAATTATCAAAAGAAGCAAGTGGCAATTCAGGTACAACATTAGAGGATGTGAAGGAGTACCTTGGAGTAGCACAAGTAAACTGTTTTTATGTTTCTGACCTCAACGTTCCTTCAGGCACTTCCAGTCTCAAATTTATAGTACAAGTCTGCGGTGTAGATGGGACGATTCAGGGATTGGATGAGTCTCCATATTATCAATTGGAGGTTGAAGGTCCCTAAATTATCATGAAGATGTAACACTATTAGGAAGGTCCCTAAATTGTCATCAAATGTAACAGTATTTCTCCAATAAAGGAAGGCCCCTAAATTGACATTAGAATGTAATATTATTTCTCCAATAAAGGAGTGTCCCTAACTGTTATTAGAATTGTACAATTCACGTTTATGCTGAGGTAAGCAATACAACTTCTCTTAGTAGTTTATACCTTGTATACCCTTCTTAATTTCATACTCAACAACAGGATCAAAATAGTGGCGTAACTAACGTGAATGAAACTACTTCGAGTCACTTTTGGAGATCCTATGGTAATGTAAAGATGCTTCCTTATAGTATAAAAAAAATGGAAATGATAAAACGTACAAAATGTACCTACATGAATTTGGATGAATTACACATTTTAAAACTTGCCGCACCAGGTGTTGAGTCATGCATCCTTTTTTTCTATTAAGTTTAATGTTGTATGTTTCGCATGCATTCCTTAAAAAAAAAAAAATGTTTCGTATGCATACTGTTTTTTTTTTTTTAAGAACGCATGCATACTTTTGGTACTACAAATTTATGTATTTAATTTTTATAGAAACTTTCATCTAACTTTTTTAAAAACTGAGGTATATGAATTAATTTTAATTTATAAAAAAAAGTTATATTTTATTTTTTATAAATATTTATAGAAAAGTTTATCAGAATAGACTCTATATAGCATAATACTAAAAAGTCAGCCGCCCCTTGTAGATTTTGTCATGAGTCATCGTATATATACACACACAATAAAAATACAGTTTTAAAAAGTTTAAACACAAGCTCTAGAAACATGTACTAACACCAACGCTAAATTCTCGTTAATAATTAGAGTTTTTTAAGGTGTAAAAGTGATGTTGTGTTTTATCGCCGTGTTTAAAGTACTTAATTATTTGTTGGTATCAAAATATTGAATGAATTATCAGCGGTTATTCTATGAAATGACCCTGCATATGTGTAGCCAATAATTGGACCCTGCAACATTATCTTTGTATGTAACGTTAAAATGTTTGAGTTCTTTTGACAAAACAGCTTTGTTCGTGTTCACATTGTGATATGGAACTACCATTTTATTTTTTCCCCTCGCCTTTAGGCTACAGCACACACCACCGTGTGAGTTAAAACTTAAAAAAAGTTGTTAGATTTTTTTTAACTACATATTTTACCATCATATTTTAGTGTTTACTTGAATTTTATTATTGTATTTTTAATTTTACAAATTTTATCATAAAATATTTAAAATATAACACATTTTATCACTTTGTTAAATCTCTGTTAGATCATTAATGAAAAAATGATGTGGCAAATAAATGAGACGACATCAAGATATTTCATTAGAAAAATATATTATTTTTATTTGATAAATTTTATAAATATAATTAATAAAAATTATTGTTAAAAATTAATATTGTCAAACAACAATTTTAAAAAATTATGTCATGTCGATATTAAAAAAAAAATATAGACCGTGGTTATTAAAAAGTAAAAATATAATGCATTGTTTTTATTCACATTCTTTCTTCTTCTTTAACACATTTTGAGATAAGTGAAAAATTTAAATGAACGAAATGAACAACTTTCCTTCTCTCCACCAAATCCTAACAATGCTAAAGACGAGGATGATGATATCAACAAAAAAGAAGACAAAGATGAAGAAGAGAAAAAGGACAACGTTAATGTCATTGTTTTGCATGAGCCTCATAATCAAAACAATCAATCCTCATTGTCCTGGCTGCACAAGTAGTAGTTGAAATTGGAAACCTTGCCTCGACAATTGGTGTTAAAGCTGGTCCTTATCTATGTCCACGACAACACAAAGACGAAGGACTGAACGATCAAGGCAGAACTTAAGCTCATTGAGGACATCACCATCGTACAAGAGCTCATTCACACCTCCCAAAATTGTCCTCTCTAGACTTTACAACGTTGAAATTTTTTACATCGATGACATTCTAAGCCGATCCATTAGAGTTGTCTCACACTTTCAATCTTATCAAGTGTCAAACTTTGTTGAGATTAGTTTCCAATTTTTTAACAATAATTTTTATTAATTATATTTATAAAATTTATTAAATAAAAAATAATATTTTTTCCAACAAAATATTTCGTTATTATTTCACTTATCTATCAGTCATATTTTCATTAATGATTTAAAAAAGATTTAATGAAATGATAAAATTTTTACATTTTAAAATTTTGATGATAAAATTTTGAAATTAAAAATATAATGATAAAAATATAGTGATCAAACACTAAAATGTACAATTAAGTCTATTTTTTTTTTTTCAAAAGCCTTTTTGTTTCATGTCCACACGGTGGTGTGGAAAAAATTTTAAATCTATATATAGACTGCCTCAAATTCAACATGGTGCAAACTTTATTTTCTTATAATATGTTTATTTGTTTAGTATTGAAGCATCTGAATTCCGAAACAACCTTTGGTTTGGAAGTATTATCCTATTTCTCGAGCCCTCAAAAGGAAAATCGGGTTCCCACAATCACTTTCTTTGTCTACACAAAATACAGAATTTCAGATTGATAAACAACAGAGACAGGGACATGCCTTTGTCTTGTTGTGTATTTTAACTTATTATTAATGTTCTACGAATTTTCATCTGTTGACTCACTACAACGTTCTCTGTCCCACTGAAGTTTCAAGAACAAGTGGAGAGACACACTGGCACTTGTGTATTTGCAAAATGGTAATACATTGACTGGCATTGGTGGTGTTAATTGCTGTTATAGCTTTGTCTTTTTACCAGAAAATTGAGTAAAATATCATACAGATCTTACTGGCTAAAGCCTAGTGAAATCCTTGCAAGAAAAAGATACAATTGAAGGACCAGACATTTCTTTGCAACTCCCATTCCTCCTTATTATACCTGCAGCTGTCACTAGGGCAAAATATCACAAATATTTTATCTTTATTATTACTTATCACCAAGTCATATATTAAAGATATAATTGTACTAAATATTTAGAAAAAAATTATTGCCATAATAATTCTACCATACTCAAATAATGATTGAATATCATAAAAGATATCTTAAAGAAACATTATCTATCGGACTCTATCAGCAAAAGCTTGTTAAATTGAAGTTTAATTATACTAGTTTTATTAGTTTACATTTGTTAAATATTAAGTTCACTGGACTCATCACAAATGAATCATAAATTAGTTTAAAACATTCTCAGATGAATCGTGAGTTATTTTTCGTAAAACACAAAATCACATTAATTGTAACCATATAAATTATTGAAATGTTGCAAGAATGCTACCTTGATTCGTGCTGCTAAAATTGAAAAGGATGAAATAAATAAAAGACATATGAACATCAAAATGGGACAGCATTTTGCTATTACTTTTTTTTTTTTAAGATTTATTTTAATATGTGTGTATACGAAAAGCATTAAATGCAAATTCAAGATAAAGATAATTGTTTACGGATATAGCATACGAAGTCATTTTTTAATGTTCAACCTAACTAACCTGTAACATAATTTTACAAACCATTACTTGATTTACTTCAATCTTTACTAATTGAAACAACTTCCGACACACACATTGCAAACAGTTACAACAATGGTCCCCTTGAACTTCCTCCATAACACAAAGTTCTTCTCTTTATTGATAAAACAAAACAAAACAAAAGGGAAGCTTAACTATTACTCTTGTAATTAAGATAAATGATATTACTTGTTTCTGATACATTATTTAGAATTCGAGATTAAGAGTAAATTATAAATATTTTTTTTTTCATCTTGAAATGTCTTTTAAAAACAACACAGTGAATAATATTTCAAATACAGTATCTTTAGCAATACAATAGACTTGAGATTGAAATATTACTTGATCTTTTTTTTGTAACAATTCATTTTTAGGAGAAAATTTTATTTCATTTATTTATAAATTTAAGTTTAAAAAATAACATTAACCACTATTTTTCAATTATTGTCTTGTGTCTATTTAATTCAAACATATTTTGTACAATAGTCATAATGAAAAAGAAATATTAATGAAGGTCATATTAATTAAGAAGTTAAAACTAATTTTAATATAAATAAAATATTAATTTATATGTTATCTTTTAAAATGGAAAATAAAAAATTAAGAATGTCTTTAATTTCACAAATTAAAAGATGTATTTTTGAAAAACTAAGGCTCCATTTTTCCCCCGTGTAAACAATAACATGATTTCCAATATGAATATAATCGTTGTAATGTGGGTATAATTCACGAGATGCATTCAATGGCAGTGAATTTTTCTTTTCTTGACAAAACCTTTGTTTCAATACTAACCACTTAAGCTCTACATGTCTCTTTCAAATAACGCGCTCATGATTCAAACCTTTTTTTTTTTTTTTGAAAAAGAAAATCCTTTTAAATATAATCTTTTATTTTTCTCAGAAATTATTCTGTTTATCTTTTGAGAAGGATATTAAAAAAATTAAGTTTTTGTTTTCTAAAAATAATATTTAACTATTATTATTTTTAACAATTTTAATTTAAAAATATTTTTATTATTGGCCCGATAAATGTTAACACACTCTTTTTAACATTTTTTTATTGAGAAATAAAACCTACCAAAATTAATAATAAATTATAAAGAAAAGATTAAAAAAATATGTTAACATTTTTCTTTTAACATTACTTGACACATTAATGTGCTCAAACAATTACAATAATATAACAACAAAATCTGATATAATTAATAAATAAGTACGTCATATTACCATGATTTGAATTCATTAGTTTCAGTGGGGAGAAATGTTGTTGAGATATTATCTAAAATCCATTAATCATCAAGTATATGCTTAAAAAATACATTATTATGATGAAATTGCTTTTTAAAAAAAAAATCCCTCGTAAGTTTTAATAAGAAAATTAACCTCAAATAAGTTAATTTAAAACATTTCTAAGGTAACTTGAGTCATGGACCATGCTTGTTGTAACAAGCTCTTCAAATTAACTTTGATTATGAAAAAAAAAAAAAAAAAAACCCAACAAGTCAATTAGAATCACATGAAACCTTGGAGGGACCCGTCCTAATCCTAAAGAAGGTTCGCCACTGACTCGTTTAGAATGGTAGGATAGGATCACTAGTATACAGCTAGATAAAGACAAGGTGGATTCGGTAGAGATAAATTAAATGAATGAAAATTCATGTTTGACTAAAAAAGGTTTCAAATTAAACATAGTTGATGAGGAATCTTTCAAGTTTAAATCAGTTGTTAAACCATAGTATTTTTTTCTATGCATTTATTAATTAAAGAAAGAAGAGTCGGTTGTGGCCCACTTAGGCTTTTCTGGGTTTCTCTTGAGCATTTAAGATAATGCTTTGATTTCGACATAAAGTTGTTTGGAGAGATGGATATAGAAACCCTACATATGATAGCTCATATTATATTTTGTGCACATCCCACAAACCAAGCACTTTCTTGCACAGCCCCTCCACGTGAACCAGCAAGAAGAAGCTGATCCAAATTACTAAACTTGTTAACTTATTTTAACGTTTTCTATTATGATTCTAAGATTGTGGTATGCAAAGAAACCGACAGCTGAGATATGGAAGTGAAAGCGAAAAGCATGGATATTTGATAACTTTTGGACAAAAACGATAGTCTAATGGCTGAAAGTAACATACATAGTTTATAGAGATACAAAGGAAATATTGTGAAGAATACGTACAACAATATGAAGATATCCTTAGAAGGAAGAAGTTAGGGGTCAAATTCAACATTTCTTATTTTTTTTTTTATTATTACTTGTTAATCCTTTCTTAAGAGGGAAATTTTCTATTGGTCCTTAATTTTGGTTAAATATTAGTTATTTTATTTCACCAAAAGTCTTAGATTGAATAAGGATTGAAAATATGGACAATTTATATATATTCTCCTCTCATAACTTATTAACTATGAAACACAAACAGCTCTCTTATTTGAAACATTGAAGTATAAAAACATTTTTGAAACTTTTTATTTATTTATCTTAGACACTTTTAATCAAATGTCTAATTAAAATTTTGATTTCTTGTGGGTTTGGACAATTGAGCCGACACCTCTATGCAACTTGAATATTTGATCTCACACTTCTGTACAACTCACATATTTGGGCCAATACCTCCATATGTTGATATTATTAAGAAAATATACATTTTTAATATTTAAAAAATATAAAATTTAGAAAACACAGTGTCCTTTGTCTTTTTATTAGATACTGGTTATCATAAAAAAAATCAAGAAAAGTAATTTAAAGAAATCATTCCTTATTTTGAATTTTTTCTAAAAGAAATTATAAAAAATATCCATTAATATTCTTTTGTGAGATTCATTATAAAAAAAAGAAACTAAATATATACGAGATATGCAAATATAGATTATCAATTTTTTTTATTTCATTAGAGTTTTACTCTCTTTGTGTGTGTTTTTTACTTTTTAATGTTTAGAAAAGTTAGTTCTTAGAGTCTGTGTATGTGTGATATTTATTTTTAATCTTTATAAAAGTTAATTGTACATATGTTTATGTGTTTTGTGAATGCATATGCATATGTGATTGTAATTTCTAGTATGCATTTGTGTTATTTATCTTTTAATCTTAAATAAATTAGTTATATGATTCTGTGCTATTTTTTTTAAATCTTTAAAGTGTGTTATTCTTTTTTTAATATTTAGAAAACTTATTTGTAGTGTATTTACATGTTCATGTACATGTTATATATATTTTTATCTTATTTTTATCTCTATAATTTATAAATACTTTATTTTTAGTCATCAAAATATATTTTCTAGCCATTTATAAATGTTCTTAAATGTATATTATTACTATTTTGAGGATTAAAATCAGACTACTTCAAAATTAGACTAGAAATTTAGGATAATTTTTTAAAAAAATATTAAAATCATATTTAAAATCTTTTTGAAAAATCAAAAACATATTTTACTTATTTTTTTAATCTTTAAAAAAGTCAACTATGCATGTACATGTGTATTATTCATTTTTTAGTTCTAAGAAAGTTAACTTAAAATATAATATAAATATTAAGTATCTTTCATTTTTTTTGAGATACTCATTATCTTAAAAAGGTAAATATATCTCTTTTTAAAGGTAACTTTATTTTTTTATTTTGAGATTTATTTTAAAGAAACCATAAATAATGTCTCTTTGTGAGATTTATTATTAGAAAAGAATAAGTATATAAGAATATGCAAATATTGCTTATCAATTTAGATGTTTTATTATGTTACTCCTATTTTATTTCATGTGTTTCTTTGTGTGCATATGTGTGCATGCGTGTGTGTTATGTGTGCGCATGCATATGTGTTGTTATTTTTTAATTTTTAGAAAAGTTAGTTGTATGTTGTATGTTACCCATTTTTTAATCTTCATTGTGTTTTTCATGTTTTTAATCTATAAAAAAACAATCTTACGTGTACTTATGTTGTTTGCACGTGTGTTATGCATGTGTGCACGCTTGTGTTACTCATTGTTTTAATCAAACAAGTAGATTTTTTGATGAAATCATCTTTCTTAATTCAATCAAGGTTTATTTTTTTTTTTATGAGGTTCAACCATATATATTAACCATAATTTTTAAAATGTGATCGTACTAGTTGGTTTTACTGATCTGATTTGACAATTAGGTAACCTAATGTTTAACCATTAACTAAAAAAATTAAACAATTTCAAAATTGATGAGAACTAATCAAATTGGTTCAAAGTTGGTGCAAAAAATAAGCTTAAACTAGTATTTTTTTTCAATTAGTGTGTAGTATTTTTTTTTCTGCTTATAAAATAAACCAAAGAGAGTATTAATAATTCTTGATTTGAGCATTAGAGTATCATTACAAGTAGGAATGAAGATTGAGCAACTAAAGCAGCCATGTAAGAATGATGACCACCTAACCAAGTATCATATGCAAATATTATTTTATCTGCTTGTGCGATGTGCTCATATTCTATATTTAGAGTTAAAAAAAAAATCATTAGTCCTTATTGCAGTTAAAGGTCACTATAAATTACGCATCTAAACCACAAAAATTGGTAAGAGGGATTCAAAAAAGTATTTTGCAAATTTGAGAAACTAAAAAATGCAAATTTTAATTTAGGAACTAAAAAAGACATATTTTAAAATTAAAGGACAAAAAACATATTTAAGCCTAAAAATAATAATAATAATAATAATTAAACATTGATATGTTTGGAATAAGTAACACTGTTACTTGTTACATATCAAAGTAGATTGAGAGATATGAATCGTGCTTTAAATATGAGGAAAGAAAGAGGTAATTAGGGATGCTCCTATTTCAACTAATTCTAAAAGTGTTTCTATTGGTATGACTTGCTTTTTGTATTATGTTAGGTTCACAACGAAAAGTTGCAAGAAAAATATACTATGGTTAGGAGAAGGAAATGTGAAATTTAAACTTTCACAATTAACAAATTAGAGAATTTCATAGATACTCACTTACTAACTTAAGAATACTAATTTTAACTTATATGCAATATATTAGCCTATAAATTAAGAGTATCCAAACTATATTACTCTTAAACATTATGAATTACCTTTTTTCCTTCATAATCTTTTTTGTTTTACATGCACCCTCTTGATTTTGGCAAAAACTTTGCCACCAACCCTTTACAATCATAACTAACATTAACTCACAATACCATTTAAGTTCATAATACATGATTTATGGCTATTTAATAACTCTTGGCCATAACCATTTACATGCACACAAACCTCATTAAAAAGAACCAAGGTAAGTTTTTTTTTCTTTTATGTATAATCAACCAATATTTTTTTGTGTAATGGATTGTAGAGTCAAGTTCAAACAAGTGGCTAGGTTTAAAAAGAAATAACTTTGGCTTTTGGGTCAATGATTGGTTGATTCATGAAATATGATCTTCATTTCACAAGTTTAATTTCTTTAAGTTAGCTTCAACTATTTGTGTTAGAATAGATCTTAAAGTTATCCTTGGATATGTTAGTATATCACTAAGTGTCATCTATGACAAAATCATAATTATCAATGCCATAAGGGGATAGATAGGCATTGAACCACTACTTCAACGTAAATGTGGGGTTCTAGCTTAAATAAGATCATGTTTGGACAAAAGCATAATCCCTAATACATAAGTTGTGTTTCTAATTGGACCAATTGTCCATAATTTGTAAACTTTCTATTGTAACTTATAATTAATAAATGAATAAAAGATTAAATAATTTTGTTGGTTGTTATAGTTTTATCCAATGTTTTAAAAATCAATAATTGACTTGGCTCAATAAGCTGAACCAATCAATCTAGAATTCAAACATATAACCAAGTTGAATTGCAATTTGCATTGGAAAATGTGACCTCATTAAATCGGACTAGAATTGGAATAAACTGGTAAACTCAATCCTGGTCAGGATAGCGAATTAGTGGAAAGTTGTTATACACTAACAATGCATGCATTGCTTAATGCATTGAGTATTTTTTATATTTATACCCACTTAATTAATAAGTATACCTCCTTTTTTGTTTATATAATTTTTATTACTAAATTACCCTTTTACATTAAAATACAAGAGAGTTTAGTTGCTTGCACTTCTTGGCCAATTCTCATAAGCAAATACTAATGGATCACATCCAAACAACTTAACAAAAAGTGTTTGAATCATATTATTAACAAGTATTAAATTCCTTGCAACAAGATCTGGTACTTTTCCTTGTCAAAAATTAAGGCCAATTCTATAAGAGACTAGATCGCTAGAGTTCTTTCTACCTTGCCAACACCACAAGCTTCTTCAAACTTGTTCAAATTAAGATTCTTTGAGCTCCTAGTAGCAAGAAAAGATAATGTTGCTTCAAACTGTGCTATTGTTTTCACCAATAAGAATAATCTTAGTGAAAGTGAAAATAATTTAAGTGTAAAACTTCATACAAGCAATAATCATAACAAATTATTGTAGAGCTTGACAATTGAACAAGTAAAAAGAAATGAAATCATATAATAACATGAAATAAATTTTTAGTATCATTGTGTATTCCAATTATAGTGCACAAGACAATAACCTAAAAAGTTATTGTCCATACATTTGTCAAAAGTTGAAACCATGTATTGTAACAGTGTTAGGCAATGCAACAAGGCATTTGCATTCTTCGTTGTTACTTGTCACATAAATC
This sequence comes from Pachyrhizus erosus, assembly GCA_026544285.1. Taxonomy (NCBI): domain Eukaryota; kingdom Viridiplantae; phylum Streptophyta; class Magnoliopsida; order Fabales; family Fabaceae; genus Pachyrhizus; species Pachyrhizus erosus. The sequence continues at coordinate 2,247 of JAMLFT010004396.1, read as the reverse complement.
AATGCAAAAATCATGTCAGTAGTGAACGAAAGAAAAAAAAATCATAATAAAATGAATAAAGAAGGGGTGCAACAGAGGAGAAGAGGGTTAAGTAGAAAAGTTGTTTTCAAAGATGAAAATAACTTTAAAACTACAAGGGTATTTAGGATAAAATAATGGGGGGGAAAGAAAGGAGGTATTTTATTAATTGAGAGAGGTATAATTATCATTTGGTTGTGTTGAAAACTTTTGTGTTATTGTTGTGTGGCCCAATGACATGTAATAGATAACTTTCATGTTGTTTTTCCTTAAAGTCATATACTATTGAGATCATTTTCACCTATCTAAGCAATCAAACCAAACCTATAATAAACAATTTTCATGTTGTTTTTCCTTAAAAACTAATAACTTATTCATTGCAAACTAATGGATTCAAAATTTTTATTTATTTCTTAATTTGAAAATGTGTTTCACTTAATCTTGAAGCCTTAGAAAAAGGGAGAAAGGGGCATTATTATTAGTAGTATAAATATTTTAATTTTTCTTATAAAATTCTTAAATTTCAAGAAATGAATTCTTGAATGCACATGCACATATGTTTATATATACACACACATGTGTCAATATGCATGCACACATGTACATATAAATGCATGTATTAGATAGGGTAAGTATTAAAATATCCATACCATAGTTAAAACATTCATTAGTCCAACTAATTGGATCAAAAATGGATAATATAATTGGTATAAGTCATTCTTTAAACTGAATATGGCATTGAGCTAATTTGAATTGATTTTAACTTATTTGACCCGATTGATTCTATAATTGAACTAGTGAATCGATATGGTTGAATCAGTTGAACTAATATTTATTTATTTTTAAATAGAAAATTTAACAAAAATATAACAAAAATGGCACTAAAAAATTAAACCCAAGATTTGAAAATTATTTAATAGATCAACTTACTACTAGATCATTATGATTAGTTAATAAACTTATAATACATATAATATATATAGTTATATTTTATGTTACGTACATTGATTTATGCAATTTAACTACAGATACATTGGTTTAACTAGTGACTCATTAACCTAAAACTTCAACTGAGTGATTGAACAATCCGATTTTTAAAATACTGCACTAGTATTTTCAAAATGGGTTGTAACTTGTAGGTTAATCCAGCCCATCATGGGTTCAGGCCAGGTTGAGTTAAAAAAAATTAGCATTTTCCAACTTGACCCATTTTAACTCGGCTCATCCGGACAAAACCCGTGGTGGGTCGAGTTGACTCACATATCCAATTAGTTGATGTTACAACATTTGCGTGTGTGTGATCCTCTGACCCACTATGCTTCCAAAAATTAGAAACCCTAACCCTATGTGTCTCTCATCTCTTCGTGTCTCCTTCTTCCTTTATGAAATCCTAAGTCGTAACTTCGCTACCATCGCTTTGCTACTGCTACTGCGAGACGTCCTCTACTAGCAATAGACATTTGCGTTGCAACTTGTGAGATGTTTTTGGACCTACATCATCCCTCCTCACAAGTTTTACTGTCGCCATTGTGAGACGTCCTCTACAAGTGATACGCACCTGCGTCTTCTCTCCTTGCAAGCAACACAACCTGCATTGGTGCGGCCACTATCGTCATTGGACGACATTTTTTGTGAGCAATATGCACTTGCATTGTTGCTGCTGCGAGACATCCTCTACAAGTCGTGGTGGGCCAACTTGCACAACCCACCAACCTATGATGAGCCGAGTTGGATTTATATTTTTCTAACTCACCAAAAAGTGAATCGGGTTAGATTGATCCACTTAATAATCAACCTATGGTGGACCAAGTCTAACAGTCCACTTTAACAGTACTAGACTGAACCATATAGACATTGATCCTTATGAAATTGTGCGATAATTATTTAGATGTTTAGATACTCCCCATTTTAAAAGAAAATATACATGTCCATTTTGTTAAAAAAAAGAACATAAACCTGGCTTAGAAAAAAGTTAAGGAGTGAGATTTGTGTCTATTTCAAAACAATTTTGAACAACTATGATTTACAAATATATTTATACAATATTAAATATAAATACAACATAAAATTATAGATAACTATTTCTATATTGTTGCAATATTGTGCAAATATATATTCATATAGTACACATTTTAATATTTCTTCCAAATATATTCATGCAAAAAACCTGTATTATAAATATAAAAATTATAAATAATTAATTTAAAAAAATTTAAATAAATAGTTTAT
>JAMLFT010004395.1:0-19665 GCA_026544285.1 Pachyrhizus erosus | reverse complement strand
AAAAAAATAAAAATAATAAAATTTTATTTCATAAATAGAAGAGAAAAAATATAATAAAATTTTATCATGTGTAAAAAAGATTAAAAGAAAATCTAATAACTATTTAAGAAAAAAAATAAATATAAAAAATTAGAAGTTAAAAGCTGACATTTTTTAAAATATTATTTGAAATAATGTTTAAAAAACATTAAAAATTATTAAAAAAATATTTATTTATCAAACAATCAAACTAGTTTCTCAATTAGTTAAAAAAATTAAAAACTAACTAAAATGTATTGGCAGTCATAATTATCTTAAAATAAAATACCATCTTTCTCTATGGTTAAGATATTTTCTCAATATGTTATCGTACAAATATTTTAGTAGTCTACCGTAGAGCTATAATTTATTGAGCTCTTAACACATCATAAATAGTTGGCTGGTTACATAAAACTTTGGTAGGAATAAGTCAAGACTAGCACGAGCTTACACTGGAGTTGCGAAAGACGGTGTAATCTGAGAAAGGAAAAGGCTAGGTTGGCAAAATCAAGGTCCTAGGACTTGGGGTATGCAAGTGTTTGGTTTAACGAAACTAAACCAAATATATTGATTGGATTTTAAGACCAAACCACTGTTCTTTTTCAAAATAAGTTTAGTTTTTGACCAAATTTGTTTCTAGCTGGTTTTCAAACTGGTTTTATGGATAAAACTGGTTTAAGCCCGAAACTGGTTTGAATTTCAATACCAGTTTTAAAACTGGTTTTTACTTTTAAATTGGTTTTTAAAACAAAAACTTATTTTAAAACTGGTTTAAAAATAGTTATAAAGGTGAATTCTGAAAAATAAAATGGATTTAAAATCAGTTTTAATTAAAAATTGGTTTAAAATCAAAACCAGTTTTAAAACCAGATAATCAAGCCATTTGTTAAGAATGAAATTGGTTTATTTTAATAACCAATTTACATTATATGGATTTTTTAAGTGTAATTGAGTTTGGATTGCGGTTTGGTTTGTCTGGTTTTCTGCGCAACCCTACAAATCAGGCTTCTTTGCAATGTGCATACCTGACGTCATTTTGCTAACGAGCCTCGTGCTAGTTATCCTATCTATGGTCGCATGTGGATCATTGAATTTAATGTGAGGCATTCTCCTAGCAAATAATCAAAGGTTACCGGCTGGCCAACTTGTCATTTCCATTTTAATGCCCTGCATATGAATCATTCCCGCAATTCTATTATGCATCATTCTCTCCCTATATGATAAGATAAAACCCTAAGAATGATATAAGATTCTTTACTGGATAACACTTACTTAAAAATAATAAAAATTGCTCTAATCTGTTATGCATCATTTTCTTCCTATAAGATATTTTGATATTTTGATGATATTCTAATACTCATTAATTTGCCTCATTGGCTTTTTTGGATATTGATTACCAGTTGTATCATCAAACAAGGGACAGTGTGTGTAAACTTCTCAATTAGCACTTATAAAATTAAAAAATAATGAATTAAGGAGATAAAATGAATCAATTTTCTCTTACAAGTTCAAATCAACTTATGAAGAAGTGAAATGAGAGAGCTTCTAAAAAAGTTAACATGTATAAGTTGATTTAACTTATGGGAGAAGTTTATTCATGTTACCTTCTTGATTTATTTTCTTGTCCAATAAGTGTTCGTTAAGAAGTTTATCCAAACTGGGCCCAAATAGATTCAATTGATTACCAGCTGTTCTTGTTATATTGTAGGTAGAAACACGAGAAAGGTTGTCCAGCATCTTCAAAAATATGTTTATGCATTTTTCAGTTGGTTACCCTGGACAGTTACGTTTTCTAAATTTGAAGTCGGTGCATTTATGCACATAAATAGATGTATAATCACTTCGAGAACTATCTACAGATGTAATTTACTGTTCAGAATTGGTTTGAGTTGAAAAGTGTCATTTCTTGTTCAATGTAGTCTTGCCTAACATGAGCAATATCTTTTCAATCTGTTATCCTCTTCACTCCCCATCAGAAAATGAATCTTGCACTAGATGATATTATTTTCACAAGTCATTCTGATAATATTTTTTTATACTTATTATCACCTATTTGATTTTGTGAAGGTTGGAGTAGGAATGTCTATGGAAGGTATAGAACAGAACCCCATAGTCTATGATTTGATGTCTGAAATGGCATTTCAGCACAAGAAAATAGATGTTAAGGTAAAAATGAGAGAATCATTGGTGCCAAGAGGTTGTATTTATTTTACTCATGATTTTCCTATGTTCTCCTGCTAGGAGGGATCTTGTGTAACCTGAGGAACCCCCCATAATGTGGATGACCAGTTCTTGAATGTAGAATGTACTTTTATTGTTTGCTAAGTTTCTTTTAGGATATTAGGTAATTTTTGGACTTCAGATGTAATTCCAACTTGCTGTCTTTTTTTTTTTTTTCTCCTCCCGTGCATGTAATTCCATGTTCACAGAACAATAGAATTTTATGAACCCCTTTTTGCAGATAATTTTGATCAGAAGCTATATCTCTGCCTTAACCTTGAGTAAAATCAGCATAACCAAGGGAACAAAATAGTAATATAGTATATCCCTTTGACAAATTTTTTATCCAATTCCTTTTGGTAATTTTATTTGACATATCTGATAGGGTATTTGGGTTTAACAATATACTATGCAGGAAAGTTTGCTTGTATGTATGCATTGTTCTTTACAGCTCTGATACAACCTCAGTAGGAGCCCATTTTAGCTTACTATAGCTCTGTCATTTGTCCTTTACAAGTGTGTTTGATTTCTGCTGTTAATATCTGAAGTTGTAAGCGCCTCATACCTTCCACCGAATCCATGCTTTCTGTTGTGTTTTTTCACCTGTTAAGGGGCATTAAATATATCCTTTAAATGCTTTCGAATACTTAAAAATGCTAGCATTAAATGGCTTTTGCATTTCCAATATAGTAAATGTTTTATTTTCCATTAATAACTATCAATTCTTGTTCCCTTTACCTATGCATCCGGCGCAAAGGATAGAAATATTTCATATCTGTCTTCTGTCTTAATTAACATGATAATGTTTTTAGATTAAAATGCATGATGATCATTCCTATTTCAGGCATGGGTTGATATGTATTCAACTAGACGATATGGACAGACACTTCCTTTAATACAAGAGGGATGGAATATCTTATATCACACCATTTACAATTGCACTGATGGAGCCTACGTAAGTACTTGATTGATACTTGTAAGATTAATAATTTCTTTCAGTTATTCCTGCTATAGAAGACCTATGTACTTATATGTTCAACTTCTACTGTTTCTCATTTACTTTCTTCCCCTTTATTACTGTATCTTTCTATTTATGATGCATTTATGTGAACAAAAAAAATGTTGTATTTCATTTTGTCCTTGATAAATACAAAGCAAGAAACAGAAAGGATACATCATATTGCTTTAACCAGCTTATTTGTTCTCCTTTAATTGGACCAACAACTTGTACACAAATGACAATCTCAACTGTACATCGTTTGCTCAGTTCTAGTCCTAACTAATCATGAGTAAATTAGTATATCATATTTCAGTTTGACCAGATATTCTTGGTGTATTGGAACAGGACAAAAACAGAGATGTCATCGTTGCATTCCCAGATGTTGACCCTTCCTTAATTTCTGTACAGCATGAGCAGTCTTATCACTATGAAAAGCCCTACTCAGGGACAATAATCAAGGAAATAACTGATCAATTTGATCGACCACATTTATGGTATTCAACTTCTGAAGTAATGTATGCGTTGGAGCTATTTATAATTAGTGGAGATGAACTTTCAAAATGTAATACTTACAGGTGCGAGGTGTTGGTTATATAAGAATTCTTGCTCTTGTTTCAGCACTCAGCTGAATCTAACTAAATGTGGTCTTATCATATGTTGAGGTTTAATATCCAGATCCATGATATTTATTTTTTACTTAGGTATGACCTAGTTGATCTGACTAGACAAGTCTTGGCAAAATATGCAAATGAATTGTTATTTAAGGTCATAGAGGCATATAAATCACATGATGTCCATGGAATGACCCTTCTCAGCCAGAGATTTCTGGACCTAGTGGAAGATTTGGACACGCTGTTGGCTTGCCATGATGGGTTTCTTCTGGGACCTTGGTTAGAAAGTGCAAAGCAACTAGCTCAAAATGAAGAACAGGAGAGACAGGTTTGATTTACTTTAATTAGCACAAAATTGAAAAGCCACCTGTTCTATTTTCTATTGATGTGACCTAAATGTTTACAGTTTGAGTGGAATGCTAGAACGCAAATCACCATGTGGTTTGACAACACAAAGGAGGAAGCCAGTCTGCTTCGTGACTATGGTATGAATAACATACCTTGCTATAGTATTTAACTTGGCATTCATTAGGAGGATGTGTTGGGCTGTTGGCCTTTTGCTGCAACAAATTGGATAAACTTTTTCATAAGCACTTATTAAAGAAAGAAAAGAAAATCTTCATAAATTAAAATTAGATTATACATAAATTAATTTGTGAAATTTTTATCATATTAATTTGTTTAAAAGTTGATTTTTAATTTATATGTAAATTAATTTTAATTTATAAAAAATTATTTCATTTTTTCCTTCTGTAAATCTCTGTAGAGAAGTTTATTTCAACAAAGCTTAGAAATCAAATGCATGTTTATCTTTATCGTAAATGGTAAGGACTCCCAGTTCTCTATGAAAAACTCTGAATCCAATAGAAGGAAAACAAAAGCTGTGGTGTCTTGTTATGTTGTTTAACTTATTTCCACAGGAAACAAGTACTGGAGCGGACTTCTACATGATTACTATGGCCCCAGAGCCGCTATTTATTTTAAATATTTAAGAGAAAGCTTAGAGAGTGGTGAAGATTTCAAGCTAATTGAATGGAGGAGGGAGTGGATAAAGCTTACTAATGAATGGCAAAAGCGTAGGAATATTTTTCCTACGGAAAGTAAGGGAGATGCTCTAAACACTTCTCGGTGGCTCTTTAACAAATACCTGAACCTGAGCAATCCTGAAACAAAGCTTATACGGGAGGACTGAAGTGAACGCAAATCAATGGAATTTAAATAAACCATACATACATACATGTATATGAAACCAAGACCATTTCGATAATCTGGTTCACTTATCTCCAAATTTTCATTTTCCATACTCCGGTGCCAATTTTCTTTTTGATATTTCTTTGCCAACGTGGAAAGGAATCTATTGCCTATCTGTTCGTGCATAATGCAAAATATAATAATGTAGGCAAATGTGCCTGCTTTTTCCTGTATGTTCTGCGGAGAATAACCAACGGATTACAAGTTTTGAAGACACCCTTCTCTTATTGGGTGGGGGAGTTGTATGACCAGGATAGAAGAGCTTAATAAATCCCTTGTCGTAGGAAACAAAGATGGTACGTACGATTAAGACATTTCTCGAGATTAGTACGAGAGTATGGTGGGGATACCTACACTAGAATAAATTAAAAAAAAAAAAATAGATGGGTTATTGCAAGAAACTTATTGCTGAAAACCGTCTCTACCTCTCCTGAAATCCTAAAACACTCCCTTTGCCCATTGGACTTTGTAAACGTGGTTGGGCAAATCGTTAATTACAAGCTTGCATTTGGAGAAAAAGAGATTCAAGATGGGCCTACAATCGCCTTGGGCCTTGGCCTGGGACTAGGAGAGAAATTTTGGGTACACGTTGACTTTGGTGGTGAATTGCATGTCATAGGCTTTGACATCAGGGTTGGGTTGCTCAGACTTGGAGATGGCGTATTCGTTTTCGTCGAGGAACACAATGTGCCGCTTGTAATTCAGTGTGGCGCAGGAGAGAGAGAATTGCGTGAGGGCAAAAATGTCAGCAGAAGAAATCGAAAGATTTAGGGGGAGAAAGATCTCTGCGTCCGAACAATGGCTGTCGTCTTCTTTTGGGACGAAGCTTTTTTTGTATAATGCATAACATTTTTTTTTTTTTCAAAACCAATAATAATTCAGGGACATCGTGGATTATTGAAAAACAAGTTTATAAATATGTTACACTTCAATTCAGATATCCAACATTTCTAATGGTCTAGTAGAACATTTAAGAGTATGTTTGGATAAGTTTATAAAAAAAAATATTCAAAAATATTTTTAAAGAGAAGAAATAAAAAAAATTATAAATTAAAATTAATTTACATATAAATAATTCGTAAAAACTTTTTTATATTTAGAGAAATTATATAAAAATTATAAATTATTTTATACAAAAATTAGTTTTAATTTATATAATAATATTTTTATTTTTTAAAATATTCATCAATAAATTTATCTAGACAAATTCTAAGTCTTTCACTGGTGATATGATTTTAGCCCTCACTTTAGAAGCCATCTATCTTATTGATGGGAAAACGGATGCGTTTGTTTAAATATATTAATGAAAAATCAATAATCCAAACTGTGGACCCGACGACAAGCTTGGTTGATGTCATTTTTTGTTGAACCAAATTTTTTAAATAGTTTCTAAACATAATATTATTTTTAAAAAAATATTATTTTTTTTCAAAAATCTTGAACAAACACATCACCGCCACATTACGTACCCACCACCCTATGGTCCGTTTGCAATGAAGGAAAGAAAATAACTAACTGAGAAAGAAAAATTTTAATTTTAAATAGTCCTTTTGTTTCTGAAAATTAATATTTTTCTTCGTTTCTTTTTATCTTTATCTCTAACCAAATACAAATATTTTCTTTCCTATTTATTTTCTTCTTTTCCATCCAAATACACATTAAAATAGAAAGAAAAAAAAAAAAGTAAAGAGGAAGATATCCGAAGCTGACCAACCATCACAAAATTACCCAGGGACCAGGGTAGAGTCTATTTAGTGGGAATCCCACTTGATCATACGCGCAAGCAATCTGGAATGTTTTAAATTTCTTTCTTCACTGGGTTAAATTATTATTATTCTCTAGCATATTGTTTGGCATTTAGAACTCTTTTTTATACTTTTCTCTTTGTTTTTTTTTTATTCTGTGAACTGTTGGATGTAGAAATCACTCGGGTGGGTCCCGGAGCCTTCTAAGAATATAGCAACGTAGCCACCAAGGCATATAAAACACGAATCATGACTCGGATTAGTACGTAGGCGCACGCGTCAAATGCTCGCTTTTGACCAAATCATTCCGTAGAAAAAAATATAATTAACATGATCAATTAATTTTTATGTTAAAAAATATTATTCATAAAATATATTTGTTATAAATAAAAAATTGATTAATTTATGATAAAATTATTGAATAATTAAGATATTTTTATCTGATTTTATATCAATTGAATATTTTTTAATTAGCGTATAATAATATTAAAAGATTATTATTTTATAATAAAAGAGAGTTGTAATTACTATGGTCTTCTAGAAGGTTCTAGCAGAGAAGTAAATGGGAAAATGGGTTTTCTTGTGGATGCGGGATTCCTTTTTCAAGTAGGCTTATAAAAAGGCATTGAACGGCTCCCGAACTCTCCATCTTCAAAACACAAACACATAATAAAAAAATCCTTGTCCTTGTCCTCTTATAACTCTAATAGAAGAAGAAGAAGAAGAAATGGGATCGAATGGAGCATCTTGGGCCGACCAGTGGGATAATGGGCCTGACCCAGTGGCTGTCTCTGATGAATCGAAGAAAAAGAATAACGCCCTTGGCAAGACCAAGGCAGTGGCCACCACAGGCGTCAAGAAGTTGAAGGAGGGTACCTCTGTTGGCCTCCAATGGATCAAGACCAAGTATCACAAAACCACCCAGAAACATTAAATTTGTTCTATTCTATCTTTCATTCCTTGTACATGTTTATAATATCTATTGGTTTTTCTTTTCTCTTCTCTGCTGAATTTTAGAATGTTTTTTTCAATTTATTTATTAGTTTGAGGGACATAGGTCTACTCTACTTTGTATTGGTGGATATAAGCTTTCTATGTTTACTGTTTGATGGATTAGGATTGATGTATACTCTTTCATATTGAGAATAATCGACCTTTTATTCAATTAATCTTAAAGCTTCCCTTTCCCTTCAATACCACTCATGGCGCTTGAGAATCATAGAGATGTGTCAGAAACTAAACTCTGCGATTGTTTAAAACCTTCAATTCCTGTTTTTCCTTGTTCGATCCAGAAATAGACGGAGTAATATTCGCATGACACATGATTAAATATTATTAATTTTTTTAAATTGTAATCTTTAAATATTTATTAGATCAATAGCAGCTGAGATTATGAATAAATAATCGTTTTTAATTATTTAATAATTTCCCCTCTTAAGTCATCATGTACAGTAATTTACGTAAAGAATGCATTATTAATCAGGAAATTTCGCGTTGTATTATTTTCGGTGCAAAACGAAATTTCCTCGTAGTATTTCTTTTATAATCAAGGCTTAGTAAGATGATACGGTGTGCCTTTTGAGATTTAATATATTTAATGAAAATTAACCTTTTGTTTCCAAGTCATTGCGTCATGTTTGCAGATAACATGAGAAAATCCTAATCAAGATGTATAAACTTTTGGACAAACCACTGGATCCGGAGTTTGCAAACAAAGGTTAATGAAAATTATCCAAATCCATATTGTAATTTAATCTAAAAAACTATCTTTAATTAATTTTTCATGTTCAAGTACTAATATTTTTTTTTTCTTTCTCCTTTTACTTTTTATTTTAGTCCTAGATGAAAGATTATGAATATCCTTCATTTAAAGATGAATTTCGCTCATGCAAAATGAGTCTCATTCATTTAAACAATTTTTTAAAAAAAAAAAAAATCAAACATATTATCCCATTAAATAGATCTTTTCTAAATATAAACAAAGTGGGATGTTACACCACTTTGTCAACTTGTACTTACTTTCATTTAGTGTGAAAATAAAAAATATCAATAAAAACTTATTAATTTTAACTTTTATAATATTTAAATTGATAAGATATTTATTTTTTAATTAATTTATGAATATAAAATTCAATATGAATATTTTAAATACTATATATTTATTATGTGTAATAAATATAAAATAGTTGAAAAATACACCATACTGATATAATTATCATTATTAATAACATTAGTTTTAACATATAAAAAATAGTATGTAATAATATTAAAAAAATTAGTAGAATGTATAAATAATACTTCTTATAAATAAAAAAAAAGTTACTCTCATAATAACTAAATTATAAGATGTAAAATTTGAAACATATATTATTTCTTATAGCTAGCTTCTTTTTTTTAAGAAATTATAGGTTAATAACTTTAGAATATAACAAGTAATAAAATTAAAATTAAAAAATAATAATAATATATTAATAATAATAATAGACAAATCTCATTTTATTGATAAAAAAATATTTAAATGATATTGAGGTTGACCAATTCAAAATTCTAACATCACATAATTATAACTAATATATTCAAAATGATTAAACATATCATTTTAAAATAATTTTTATTTTTATAATAAATAAATTTAAAATTATTAATTATAAAATATAAACATATAAAATTCAAATACATATAAATATATTATGTACAATAAAAAATTGTTTATTATGTTTTTCATATTTTTAATGTGTGCATTTCATATAAGTATTTCATTACTCTTATTATTGGAAAAAAAATTCATAATAAAATTTATTAGATTTGATATTTTTTAAGATGATATCTGCTCAATTAAAAAAATAATTATTTATCTTTCTCAAATTTAAAGTAATTATATTTAATATATTAAAAAATGCTTTAAAATTATTAATTTTATACATGTAAGTGTATTTTTGAAAATAATAAATATAAATAATAAAATATAAATTAAATGAACATGTGTATTTCATGATTTTAAAATCTAGTTAAAAATAAAAATATGATTGAAATGACGTGTTTTTTTTTCCTAAATTGCACATAACTTAAGATCAATGAATTTATAAACAAGAACATGACATGTATATTAATTTTTACCTAACTAAAAATTATTTAATGACAAAATATAATAAGGATGCGTTCAAAAATTCTAAATTTGAATTTATCACCCAACTTACATCTCTAATCAACCCAATGTTAAATACAAAAGAAGTGTTGTTAATATCATCATTGTTATTGCTCATTTCACCCCTTAACTTTTTCACAAACAAATAAGAAGATTTTTGTGCATCTTAAACTATTTTGATAAATTATTGTGTTTGATGAGCCCATTGTGGACAAGGATGTGAGATTCATAGCTACCAACTAAGTTGAGACATCTTTGAAAGAGGATACCCAAGTATACATGATGATTAATGATAACTTTTTGAAATTGGAGATCAAAGTGTTAGCTAAGAGTGTGTCAAACATACAAACTTTCCTAAAGTGTTCGTAGAGGACATTTCTAGGTTGCCCCTTGAACGCAAGATTAAGTTCTCCATAAACCTTAGACATGGTACTACACCAATATCCATAAAACCTTATAGGATGTCTCCTATAGATCTAACTAGGCAGAAAAAATAGTTAGAAGAGTTGTTAACGAAATAGTTTATGAGACTCAATGTGTCACTGTAGGGAGTGTTAATGTTGTTAATGAAGAAGGATATAATTATGAGATTCTAGGTAAACTATTATTACTTGATAAAGGTGACAATTAAGAATAGGTATCGTCTTCTTAAGATAAATGACCTTATGGACCAATTGGTAGAAGCTTGTATGTTTAGCATGATAGAATTGGGATCAGGTTACCTGTATGATTCTAAATTTGAGGTCTTTAGTGATCATAACTATCTTAGGTATTTGTTTGACCAAAAGGACTTGAACATATGCCAACAATGGTGGTTAAAACACCTTAAGGATTATGATTTTGAGCTTAGTTATCACCTAGATAAAGCCAATACAGTGATTGACACCTTAAGTAGAAAATTCTTACATATGTCAACCTTAATTGTTAGAGAATTGGACCTCGAACTTTAACCTAGTGTGTGAGGTGACCCAAGTGTGAGGTTAGGTATGTTGAAAGTGACTAGTGGCTTGTTAGATGAGATTATGAAAGGTTGAAATGTGGATTCGTTCTTAGTTAGCTAAAAGCCATAACCCAAGGGAATGAAAATAGTTTTAGCTTTGGAGTTAGATTTTTAAGGCTCCAAAATAGGATCTATGTGCTTAGTAACCTTGAGTTTAAATGTTAATCCTTAAATAAGGTCATAAAAATGGGTTGAGTATTCATCCTAGATCCACAAAGATGTGTAAGATATTGATAAAGCATTTCTTAAGCATACTTTTATGATTTATGTTAGGTAAGTTGACCCATATTTCTGCTTAATTCTTAGTTGTTAGCTAAGTTGTGAATTAGTGGGTCTAATAGTGCTTAATTGTTAACTTTTGATAATTTTCAAATTTTTTGTTCACTTGGCATTGTTTTCTTATATAGGGCACATCTTGGACTCTAAAATTCATATTTGTATGGTATAGGACTTTTTGGAAAGCCCAAACAAAGATCTACAACTTTGTAACTCACAAACTCAATCCAATTCCTAGTTTTCAAGTCAACAGTCATGTCCAAGGATTTTTCACTTTAATTTGATTAGATTTTATTAAAGATTTGATTTGATTTGAGATTTGAGATTCGAGATTTGGACAACTATGTTATTTATCTCTTAGAAATTTTATTAGATTTTTAGAGATATAATTAAAATCTTCTGAACTGGATTAGCTTTTTAGAGATATAATTAAAATCTTCTGAATTTGATTAGAATTGTTAGAGATGATTATATTATAATATATATGATTTATTTTTATAAATACCCTACACACTTTGTAAACTATGATATAGTGCTTAATTCTAGAATTCAATGATTATCTTCCCTAAGTTTTCTTTCTTTTCTTAGTTTTTTGGTTCTATACATTTTTCAACTTTGGGTTCTTAAATGGAGATCTCCATGAAAGGCTAAAAACCTTATTGAATTTAAGGACTCTAAGGCGCTGTGATTAAAATTTGACTTATTGTTTTTAATTATGAATTCTTCCCATCTTTTTCTTCTCTTTTCTTATTTTAAAATTTAAAATTCAAGATTATAGTTGATTTTTGGAATAAGATTAGGGTTGATTAATCTAAATTTGATTTAGGCTAAGTAATTGATTAATTATTTAAATCAACTGATTAATTGTGCCTAAATTCATGATAATTAAGGATTGTGATTGTGATTGTGATTTCAATTTTCATGAATGAATGTTAGATTATTATCTAAATGAATTTGTGTTGATAAGATAGAGAGAATTTGAAATATTTTTAATAATTGTGAAAATTCTACTGCTCATTTAGAATCCTTAGATTGAAGTTTTTTAAATTTGTTTTCCCCAATTTCTATTTTTGTTCTCTAAATTTTAATTTCACATTTAACAATCCCTTAATTTTTATTTTTATTTTTGAGTTAAAATTGGAGATGATGAAGTTGTATCATAAAGAAGAATGACCTAAGTTATCCCTATACTGCAAAATTTAGAGGAAACTTAGTGTTTTTTTATAGTAATTTGACATTACTATCAAACCTCAAGATGTTTTGGTATGAAGAAGAAAATGGCTAAGTTTGTTTTTGTTTTCTTAGTTTGTCAAAAGTTAAGATAGAACACTAGAAAGCTTAAGTTTGTTATAGCCTTTGAGCATACCTAAGCGGAAGTGAAATAGTATATTTGTGGGCTTTGTTGTGGGTTTTACTATAATCCCCAAAGATTTAGATTTGATTTGAGTTATTGCGGACAAGTTGACCAAATTTTCTCACTTTACTCCTTGGTTATTGAATTGAAATTTGAATCGTGAATTAGAAGAATTGTTGTATGAATCATGAATTGAATCATATTATGAATAGTAAAATACATTATGCATAAAAATATATGAAATTTTTATGTAAAAATAAGTGACATAAGCAAGATAAATAAAAATAAAACATAATTTAATATATCATGTATGAAGTTATGAACTAAAATAACAATGTTTAAGTTACAAATCAAAAGAACAAAAAATATTGTAAAACCAATAGGAAGAAATAATACTTGTACCACAAAAAAGAACGTTACAACTAAGATATGGGAAATTAAAGAATAGAAGCCATAAGACCTATAGGACCACAACTTGACAAAAAAGGTAATAAGGGAGAGGAAATTATGACTTACAAGAAATAGATCCTTAGGGACAGAAGAAAAAGTAACCATGAAATGAAAAAAGACAATTAAAATTGCAAAAAGCAAAAATAATCAACTAGCATAGTAACTGGCATAGTCAAGCTTTTTTTGTTCCAAGCTTAATCCAGCAAACCCAACCCAGCTTGTTATTGTGACCAACATTTTTTTATTGTGCTAGACAACTTCAGAATTGCAAATCATCCGATATGTGCGATATGAAAGTTCATTCAAGCTTAAAAAAAGTAATGCTACGATTTTGTATCGTTGAACCAGGATTTTATTTTGAATCAAGATACATTACTAACTATTATGGTTTTTTTCTAATCAACATTAGGTGCACCTTAGAGAAGTTAACCAACATGTATGTTAGTAAGATTGTGAGATTGCATGGTATACCATCTAGTATAGTTTTTATCAAAGATCCCAGGTTTACCTTTTGATTGAGTTCAACCTACCATCCACAGGTAGATAATTAGACTAAGAGAACCATCCAATCTTTAAAGGATCTTTTGAGAGCTTGTGTGTTAGAGAAAAATGGTAATTAGGATAGCTTTTTAACCCTTATATAGTTTACCTATAATAATAGCTACCATTCCAATATTATGATGACACCTTATAAAGCTTTGTATGGTAGGAGTTGTAGGACACCTTTGTGTTGGTTTGAATTTTGTGATAATCTAGTGTTAGGACTTGAGGTATTATAGCACACTACTAAAAAGGTCAAAATGATTCAAGAGAAGATGAAAATGACCTCAAGTGGGGAAAAGAGCTACCAAGATAAAAGCAAAACAAAAAAAAACTAAAGTTTCAAAAGGATGGCCATATTCTTGAAAGTTGTTTCATGAACTTGTGTTGATCATGTCTCAAAGTCTCGTAAACTTACTCCTTATTTTATTGACCCTTTCCAAATTCTAAAAAGGATTGACAATGTAGCCTACCAAATTGCTTTACTATCATTTCTTTCAAATCATCATGATACTTTCCATGTGCCTCAACTCAAAAAGTATGTTCATGACCCTTCACATGTGATTGAGTTTGATGATATACAAGTAAGGGATAACCTAACTTATGAGACATTGTAATTGCAAGTTGAGGACAACAAGGTGAAACAACTAAGAAGAAAGGAGATTTCCTTAGTTAAAGTAGTTTGAGGAGGTTCTTCAAAGGAAAGTGTGACCTAGTAATTAAAGAGCCAAATGAGGTAGTTTTCTCAAACATTGTTTCCTTCAAGTAAATTTTGAGGACAAAATTTCTTTTAGGAAGAGAGAGTTGTAACACTCATAATATTTTTTTATATTAAATTAATATATCTATTATTGTGAAAATGTTTTTAATAATGAATTAAATAAAGTATTTTAGGTTATTAATTTAGGGAGTTAAATGGATTTTATCTTAATAATAAGAAATATAAGAGTTTTAATAAGCATGTTTTAATAAGTTAATCATTGGTCCTTATTTGTGTGTAATGAAATTTGTCCTTCACCCATTAATTAGGCTTAATCCTTGCCCAAAGAGGAAAAAGTATTTCATTCTTTCCCAAAGCTTACTTAACATTTTCTTCTTCTTCTACTCTCTTCTTACAATTTGTACCATCATAAAGTCATAAGAGGGATTGTTGCATGGAATACCATTGGAACAATAAGCAAGGTTGGAGAAATGTCATCTCATCCCTACATTATGTTTTGCTTATTTAGGGGTAAAAGGGAATGAGGATTTTCTCTTCTTGTACAATGACAATGCCAGTGGGTAAGCTTGAATGTTCATAGGTTTTACTTTTTATCTATTACATGAGTTGTGAATACCTTGAAGAAATATTAATTTTTGTTTTAGATTTGTTGAATTGAGAGTTTGTATGTTTTAGTGTTCTTGCTTCTTCATGCCTCCTGAATTAAGGATTTACGATTCATGTATGTTTTGTTTGTAATAATTTGTGGGTTATTATGTTAGAAATAATATGTTAGAAATGAGTTTCAGATCATTGGAACAGGTTAGAAAATGATTGGGAAGCTTGGGAAAGATTTTTGGTTTGCAAGGAACCCAAATCATGAAGTACAAGATTTTCCCTCTAGGTTAAGCGAGAATCAATTCTAGCTTAAGTGAGTTGCTAGCTTGAGTGAAACTAATTATAGCTTAAGCAAATTGCTAGCTTAAATGAGCAAAATGTTTTAAGGGTTATATAAGTTTATAAGAAACCATGTTCAAGCTTGCATTAGTCTTGCTTAAGTGAAAAAAGAGTGAAAGGGACTAATTAAGTATCTAGGAGGCTTTGCTTAAGCAAGAATTAGGCATCATTTAAGCAAAAGAGGGACACAATGACAAGGTAGCCTCTGTCGAGCACACTCATTCAAGCAAGTAGCAACCTCACTTAAGCCAAACAAAGTGACACAAACCTAAGTGTCTTTGGAGTTGATTCACTCAAGTGAGGTTTAAGTCTAGCTTAAATGAAAAGAAAAGACAGAGACTTTGTGGTATTTGTTGAAAGGACACACTCAAGTGAATGGCGAACTCAATCAAGTGAGGGTCAATACAACGACTAAGTCTCTAGAAGTGGCTTAACTTAAGTAAGAATTCAGACTCACTTAAGCAAAAAGAGGGATATAATGACTTGTATCTTTGGAGTAGACTAGCTCAAGCGAGAGTTAGTTCTCACTTAAGCGAGCATGTAAGAATAAAATAGTGTACTTATGTGTTTTACCTTTGAATTATATTTCTATGGATAAGTGTATTTATATATATTGATCTTTATTGGTTATGTATAATGTTAATAGACAAGATAATTAGAATGAGTGATGTGTAACTATGTTAATGATGCTACTTTGAATATAAGTGTGTTAATTCTATAACATGAATTGTGATACATGTGACATCAAGGCAGGTTATGTACTTACAATTCATTCTTTGTAATCTTAGATATTTTACACAATGTATGACCTTTGGAGTGTCAACCTTTATGATTTACCTATACATGGATGATTACGTGGTTTATGCATGTGAATAGTTTACTTGTAAAAAGTTTTTGAAAATTTGATACTCTTGTATAAGTTTTCCTTATTTTTCACAACCTTATTAAACTAAAACTTTTGGGATATAGGGTGTCACACTTATTGATACTAAAGCAATTTGGTTCATTTAGTCTAGTGTGTTACGTGTCTACTATGTATCTTGTGTGACATTTTTTGTGAACTTGTATGACTTGTTTGTTGTTTGAAGGTGCTTGTTTGCATTACTTGCTACTTCCAGTACTAAGTTCTAGTTTATGCAAGAAGTAATAATAAGTAGGAATGATCGTGGTATAGTTGCTGCTCTATAACCCTTAGCCTAAGTTGTGGGAAATTAGAATTGAGGTGGTGGAGCTAATGAGTTTCACAGATTGGATAAGTTCCAAAGTAGCAACCCACCAAAGTTTAAAGGGGCATACAGTCCTAAAGGTGCATAGAATTGGATTTGGAATATTAAGGAGATTTTCCTGGCCATGATATGCCTTAATGCCCAAAAGGTGACATTTGGAGCATTCATGCTAGTTAAGAAGGTCAAGCATTGGTAAGAAAACACCCACTAATG
Source organism: Pachyrhizus erosus (assembly GCA_026544285.1). Classification (NCBI taxonomy): domain Eukaryota; kingdom Viridiplantae; phylum Streptophyta; class Magnoliopsida; order Fabales; family Fabaceae; genus Pachyrhizus; species Pachyrhizus erosus. Next base: position 2,959 of record JAMLFT010004395.1, on the reverse strand, counting down.
CTTAGAGGTGAAAGGTAGAAAACGAGATAACTTCAAAAAAATTTCTTAAAGAAGTATTTCCCTAAAGATATTTGTAACTAAAAGGAGATAAAGTTCTTAGAACTTAACTAGTCCAACTTTATTGTGCTTGGCTATATGATAGGGCAAAATTACAAGTGCATAATTGTTGTCAAGTAATAATATAAAATCCACAAGACCATATTATTGAACTTAGCAATTATCTTAATTAAAAATAGAAATAAAAATAATTAGGAAAAATTTAAATTCTAATTTGGGAAAGATTAAGAAATTTGATTTAAAAAATAAATAAGGAATAAAGATAAAAAAAAACTAATAGATTAGATTTAGATTAAATCCATATTTAGATAATTTCAAGATTAGGGGTTTCACTCAAAGACTTCTAGTTCAAGTGATCTAACAATTCAAGGTTCTTCCAAATTCTCTTTCAATGGCAAATTAACCTATGGTAATATTCATTCTCTTTCAAACAATGAAGATGTATCTAATTGAATTCACTCTTATTGTTGTGAGAAACAATTCAATTAAATCATTTATTCTCTTTATTGATTTTTTTTACTCACCTAGGATTAAGCCTACTTTATGAATTAAAATCCAAGTTCATCTCTTATGGTTCCAACACATATGTTCACCTTTCAGTTCATCCATAAACGTCCAAAATCATGTAAACGGTGGTCAAACGTTTAATATGTATAAAATAAAAAAGAGAAGAATTAAAAGAATAGAATTGAAAGAAACCTTAAATAATTAGATTATCATAAACAAGTGTCAAGGGCTACGCCTTAATCCCAAAACAAGGATGACTACTTACATATAACCATTAAAATTAACATAAGGAAGACAAAGAATATCAAACCTGAATCAAAAGAGAAGGTGAAGGAAGAATCCTAAGCTCCAACTTTATGTCGCCAATGTGTTAATCTCTTCAAAATGATCCCTAAATTAGAGTCTAAAAATCTATTTGCAGTCATAGGTCAAAAGTCCATAATGGTCAACTACAAAACATTTAAAAATAACAATGATAGAAAAATTTGGTCACATTCATGCCCCATGATAAATGTCTTGGGGTCGTGATATTCTCAAATTGTGGAATTTAGGCTCTAGATTTTATGTCTAATCATGGGGTCGTGATCCTAATTATACCCATGTGATCTTCTTTATTTTCAAGTCTTTTGTACTCAAACTTCCTTTTTCAAGTCTCTCTTGTGAAGAGTAGTCAAGCTGAAATGGAAACAAGGAAAAGATAGTAACAATCTCTAAAAGTATGAAACAATTAAAATTAAAAAAAAAATAAGAAAAAAGATATAGATAAATACGACCTATCCTAATCAAAATCTTATGCAAATATGACCTAAAATGCAACACATCACTATGTAGCCAAGTTTGAAGAGTTGTTAAGGTATTACATTCACTACAATGGTGAAGTTAAAAAGCATTTCCAAGCTTGTGAAATTTGTGAATGACTTGTGTCTTGAGATTAAGCAAACATTAACTACTGAGAGATTCGCCAATTTCCTATATTAGTAAATAAAAGCGAGATCTATCATAAGGACAATAGAGCTAGAGCAACACACTACAAACATGTAGATCTTGTGAAGGAAAAGAAGTTTGGCAACCAAAGTTGTGGGAAACCATATTCAACCCCACCTGGTCAATATAGTAACCGTTTTGGCAACCAAAAGTTTGTTAGGAACCAACTTAAGGGATGAGGTAGTAAAAGAGTAGTTTTTTCTACTCCATAAAGGTGTGCTAAGTATGGTAAGCTTGGACATTTTACTCGTGAGTTTCTAGACAAGAAGGTGGCTTGCTTCAATTATGGAAAGAAAAGGAAAAATAGAAGGATTGTGCTAATCCCAAGAAAAAGCGAAGTAATTATGGCCAAAAGAATGGTAGTGGTTAGAGTTCTCAAAACAATCGATCTAAAATCACAAGAAGAGTTTTTTTTTCTCTTATAGTTATTGAAACCTTAGAATCTGATAATTTGATTTAAGGTATGTGTCTCATAAGAGAGAATCTCTTAGTTGTACTATTTGATTCTAATACAACTCATATCATATGTTTGTGTTTATCAATTAAAATTGTTTGTGTCGCGTTTGTGTTTGAATTTTTAATTAACTTGCTTTGCTTTCCTTTTAGTCAACTAAATGTTATTCTTGGCATGAATTGGTTATGTTCCAACCATGCATGTTCTCTTAAACTATTTTGATAAAATCATTGGGTTGGGTGAGCTAATTATGAGTAAAGATGTAAAATTTATAATTGTCAACCAAATTAAGACATTTTTTAAAAAAAGATGTCCAAATATACATGATACTTGAAACTCAAGAACAAAATTTTAGCTAAAAATGTGTTAGCAATACAAAACTATGCAATGACAAAAGAATTTATTTTTTAACAACAAATTAAAATCCTTAATTTAAAAAATAGGAATTTCATTTATTCTTTTTTAATTATACATTTTTAATATTCTTTCTTCTATCTTTTACAAGTGTATTCACATGCTATTCTTTACAATAAAAAATATTTCTTTCAATTTTTGAAATTGTTTTTATATTTTTATTTATATATTTTATTTTCTTAACCATCTATTTATTTCAATTTTAAATATTTTTATATCACAATTTAAAGTGTTCATTAAAAATTCAAAATATTATTTAGGTATTAAAAGAATTAATTACTAAAAGCTTAACTATAATATATATTAAATATTTATTTATTAAAAAATTTAATTATATAACAATACATATTCACTTTATGTTGTCCATGAGCTAAAAATATTAATTTATTATTTCAATCTCAATTATACAAAAAAATCATATATTTTGATTTAAAATTAAATTAAATTTTAATTAAATTTAATATATTTAACGAGATTATTTTTAAAATATTTTTATTTAAATAATGTTTTATTTTTAATAATTTTTTTTATTTTTATAGATCG
>JAMLFT010004394.1:0-19670 GCA_026544285.1 Pachyrhizus erosus | reverse complement strand
TAAATTAAAATAAATTATTTTATAAATATAAAAATATATTTATTTTTTTTTTTAATAAAACATGAATTTGATGTCTAGGTAAATATAATTGTAATCCTTTAGGTTGTGTTTAGAGGATGAGTTTTGAAATTTTAGAGAATTTTAAATATTTGAAATTTGAGTTGTTATTATTAAAAAAATTTATGTTTTAAATATTTTGTTTAGATAAAGTATTTTTAAATTTTAAATTTTAAATAGGATAATGTAAATTTTGTTATATGTAAATTTTAATTTTTAAATATGTATTTAAAAATTAAAAATTTAATATTAAATTTTATTGAAACAAATATTAACTAATTAAAATATTTAATAATTTAAATATTTAATAAATTAAAAATATAACTGAAAATATGTTAATATTGATAGAAACAAGAGAGAAGAGAACGAAAGAAAAGAGTGAGCAAAAAAGGAGAATGAATGAAAAGCTAGAAAGAAAAGAGAAAGAGAAGATATAGCAAAGGGGAAGAAAAAAAAAAGGAAAGAGAAGAGAAATAATATGAATGTTATATTAGAATTTGAAATTTTATAATTTTAAGGAATTAAAATATTTTATAAATAATTAGAATTTTAATTTCTTTTTAGATATGTCATCTAAATAACATATTTCACCATAAAGATTTAAAAATTTTAAAAGAATAAATTATTCTTTTAAAATTTTTCATTCGAACACAACATTAGACGTTTCAATAATTTTGTAGCATGATTAACTACTTTTGGGACAAAATTAATCGCTATTAAACACTTTAATAATGTTGTCATATTATTAATCACATTGATAATTGATACAATCACATTTTTTTTTTATACTTTTAACTACTTGTAAGATAAAATTAACCATTCTTACATATCTAGTTAATCATGATTAAGTATTGCATTCCAACTTGTTATCATCTAATACAACATTAGAGTGACTTAACATAAACAACTACATAGAAAGTTAAAAACTCTTATAACAAAGATATTATAAACACCTAAGCTAGTTGTAACTAAATAAAGATTAAAAAAACATAAAGGAAAGTCACATCTCATGCCTATTTATAACTTCCATGATATTCCCAATGGAAAGATCCACCTTACACAACAATATACTCTCATGAACATGACATTCCTCAATACTAAGTTGTGACCTTCATTAGAAAGTCTTAACTTATGTGTCTATTTATATGTAACTATGTATGAATGCTCAAATAATCACTGCTTCAAGATCATACCAACCAGATGTTCCATCATCTTAATAACACCATATAGAATTCACTTTCATCCATGTGGATTGATGAATAAAGATATTTGTAACAATCTTTAAACAAAAAAGGAAATCTCATTCATGGACCCCTAACACCATATCAATAATATCATTAATCTTAATAATTTTTACTAGAAGTGTTCACGAGCTAGGTTGTGTTAGGTTTAGCCAAACCAATTTCTCAATCCAATCAAATTTGAACACGTTGGATTAAGTTGTGTTTTCCAATTTTTTTTTGTAAAACCCAACATAACCAACCTATTCACAAAGAAATTGGTTTCCGTTAGGTCAATAGGTTAAAACATTTAAATTTATTTATTATTTTTTAGAATTTGGTAATTTTAATAAGATAAAATTTTATTAAAACACACCTAATTGCAACCAAGATAATAGGATGAGGTATATATCTTCTACCTAAATTTTTATAATAATATAAAAATAGTAAAACCAAAACAAATGTTAATACATAAAACTAATCCATGTGAAAAATACAAAAAAAAATATATTTCTCTCAAAAGGAAAATACTAGAAGCATCTCAAATCAGATGTTTTCAATATGGTTACTAGTGTAGCCACAACAAAAAAGAAAAGAACGAAAACCTAACAAGTCAAACCCAAAAACAAAGAATTTCAAAAACCCTAATCTAGAGTCATATAAAGTAAAGTTAAAGTATGAATAAAGTCAATAAATGTGTGTTGATAGGTGTAATGTATTGTTTGTTATCATTTATAACTAATAGATTAATATTCTAATTATTATTATTATTATTTTTAATTTAAATATATATATATCTAATTATATATACACATGTATATAAATATATAAATAATAATAATAAATTTAATATTTAATTATTATTAATGGGTTCACAAGTTGGGCCAACAGATTAATGAATTCATTAATTAAAACTCGTGACCTAATCCATTCATTAAGGAGTTTGAATAAGTTAGGTTAGATTTGACCCATATACTTAACAACTCAACCTAAACTACTTGGGTTGATTTGGGTTAATCCGATTTGCGAGTGATCTATATCCATGAACACCCTTAATTTTCACAATAATATAATGTTTAATTCTTAAATTAAATTATCTAAAATAATATCATTCACTTTAAGGTAATTCAATTAATAAATTATTTTGGGTGTTGTTTCTATTATTTGCTATTACTTATCTATGACCTTTGTGGGGTATAAATACATATCTAAAGTTATATTAATCCTGTCAAGTGGATATTTATCTTCTTTGAAAGTTAAGATAATTATATATAATTTCTATATTGACCTTGAAACATAGTTTAATAATTTATTCTGTCCAAAGTAAGCAAGTAATGAAATAATCACCTAATCCTAACAACTCAACTTTTGCTCACTAAAATAATCATACCTTGAGATAGAAACATTTCTTTTATAGTGAAACCAAAGCTATTGGTTGGATAACATTTAGGACTACGTTTCTTATGAAGATACCTAAGCCTAATTCAATCATGAAATTCTCCCAATAAAGCCTTGAATTTTCCCAACGAATTTTTCATTCACTCAATGAAATACTTATAAAGCTCACAATTGTCTTTGTCCTAAATCTACCTAGTGAACACAAAATTCTAGCCAACGAATTTGTGACAAAGAAAATCTTTGTTTTTTTGTTTCAAATTTGTCTAGCGAATTTAAAACTTTTCCCAATGAATTAAGCAAAATCAGACTAAGGAAAACTCCATTTTTTTTTCTTAAGCTTCCCTTTTATTTTAAAATCAAATGGATTCATTTAATATTTCTAAATAGTTTCCAACCTCAAACATATATTCACAACATTAAAATACAATACAAGATTCAATATTTTCATCATCCAGTAACTCCATATCACAAAAGTTATAAATTCTCAATAGAAAATCCAAAACACCAAAGACCATAACTTTACCCTCAAAAACACGAGTAAGCAATTCAAATCATTAATAAACCATATTTTGCATGGGCCAAAAAGTGAGTTTTTTTTCCCTATTTTGTTCTCTTTCTTGTACATTTTTATTGGCAATACTTAGGCTATTAGTTAGGTTTGTAACAAATAGGTGCTTAAAAGAATAAAAGTGAAAAGGGCTCAAAAAATGACAACTTGAAGCTTAAATGAGTGCTTATAAATAGAACAATTGTGCTAGGTACTTGGCATAATTATGCTAAGCAAAACAAAAGGTTCAAACTTTCTCGAGAAAAAGTGTGGTTATGTTATCCATAAAATGGTTGTGTTACATTTTTCGCAAAAGACTTATTCAACATCATTTTTTAGCATAATCATGTCGATCTATGAAGGCATCTTAAGATTTGAATTTTAAATATGGTCAACTATTTATAATATGGCCATGCTTGATTTAGCACGATTATATTCAACCCCACTACCTTGTTTTTATTTTATTTTTTTATAAATAGAATTTAGGAAGTTAAACTTAACCTGTCTTTTACACTTTTTCGAATTAGAATTCTTGAGCAAGTTAGTGAGAGGGAAAGAGATCTGTGGGACTAAGAAGAGTGTGAAGGACATCACAAGGGTTCTAACTTGTAGTTTCTTCTTCCTTTTTACTTTAATTGTAATTTTATGCATTCTTGTACCCATGGCTAGCACATTTCTTTAACTAAGGTTGTTATGCAGGTTGTGCTTATGAACCCCAATTCTCTATTTCAATTGAATTTCTCCTTTATTCATTTAGTTGAATTACTTCAATGCTTTTAATTGTATCTTAGAATTGATAACTCTAAATGTTTAGTTGACTATATGTTAGTGACCATTTGTTTAATTAACCGAATTGTGAAGTAATTATGTTTATATAATATCTCATGATCGATAATGTTGTATGAACATTCAATTGGATTAATTATTCTTAATCACCTTTTCTATGTTCCTTGGTTTTCCCTAATTTCAAACCCTACATGATCAACCAAGCTTTTAATTAGAGAAAATAAAATTAATAGCACTTGGCCAATTTCTACTAATAAAACTAATAGGGATAATTGAAAATTGAAGTTAAACTAGGTGTCAATGGAAATAGGAATTGGGGAAATTCAAATGCACAATTAAAGTTACAACCCTAGCTCCTTCTTGCCTATTAATCTCTCAAATTATTATTATTTGTTATTTGAGATTCATTTTCTACAAAGTGATTGATACCACTTTCTCAACCAACTATTAAAATTGTATTTCTTATACTACTTGTAAAGTTAATTGTTTTGGAACCAACTCTAGTCCATTGTTACTGCCATGTAATGTACATTTGCACTGAAGTGCATTATTTACACACATCGAATTTCAAGCCTTGTTGTCGAGGAATAATTATGTGGTTCCCACATAATTTAATGTGTGGATTGAGCAATTTTTATTCATAGTTTTTTTTTGGTTTGTCTTGTTTTAGTTTATTTTATTTTAGTTTAGTTTGTTTTGTTTAAATTCTGAATTTCTTTAAAATTTTATGTTATTATTTAATCCTTCTCTTTGTGTTGATAATTTATGCTAACTCAATCTTAGAGGTTTGTTTTAGAGCATATCCCTAAGATTGAAAAATTTGCTCACAAGAATGAGATCGAGCAAAGAAAAATAATGATGGTTACAATAGGTGGAGTTGGTGATAAGATCTTGGTTAATAGGTATGAGGTAATCAATTATCAACTTGAGATAAACGCTACAAGACTACGTCACCCCCATGGTACCCCATGGTTGGAGTGGCCAACAACATATTGCTCCTAGACTTAGGGAACAATAATTTTGAGTTGAAGTTTGAATTGTTATCAATGATCCAAAGTTAGTAATTACCAAGTCTAATTACTAAGGGGCCTAGTATCCATCTCATGGTGTTCTTGGGGATAACAAACACTATTAAATACCATGATATCCTTGATGATGTGATCAAATTGGCTTTTTCCTAATAGGGAAAGCCTTGGGTTGATTATGGTCTTGGTCAAAGTATTGCATTACCACTTAGGAGTATTGCACAAACAAATTTCTTAAGAAATATTTCTCTATGGTTAAGTCTAATCAATGGTAGAGAAACATTGGGAACTTTGCCCAACATGAGCAAGAATCTTTGTCCAAAGCAAGAGAGGTTTTAGGAGTTACATAAGAGTTGCCCCATGGGTATAATTTAGAGTGACTAATACAAATTTTGTATGATGGCTTGTTCGTGCATAATATGACAAGTATTGATGTTGCCAACTAAGGGACCATTATGAAGAAGCCACCAACTATTGGCATGGAGATTATTGAGGACATGACCTTTAACACATGTCACAATTCTAGTGATAGAAGGATTCTTAAGAGGCTAGTTGGAGTCCACCAAATGGAGCTCAACTTACTAGTTTAGCTATAGACCAAAAACTAGATGTTTTGACCAAGTAGATGGAGACCTTGATGAAGATGTAGAAACAATTGATGATGTTTGCTCTCCCACCCCTTGTTTATGATTAGTGTGGGGAGGTAGACCATAAAGGAAAATATTGCTAGATAAGTAGTGCCTTTGCCAAGTTAATGGAGGAAGTCAACTATGATGGCAATTTGAGTAGGAACTAGTATGATCCTACTCCAACACATTTAACTTAGGGTAAAAGGATCATCCAAACTTCTCTTGGAGAGAGTAGAAGGACTAAGGGCCTAAGTAAAGGCAAAATCAAAATGTTTATAAGTTTCCTCATATGTTTATAAGTAAAGGCCAAGGCATAAGGAAAGGATGTTATTGTTGCATGACAATTTAGTATAATACTTCTCCAAGAATGATGAAAGAATAAAGTCCATAAAGACTTAAATATCAAACTTAGTTACTTTGATGTTTCTAAAGGACTCAAGGTTCCTTGGCTACTTAGATGGAGCCTAACCTTAAAAAGGATGTGAAAGTTGTAACCACAAGGAGTGGGAAACCCATGATAGAGCTGAAGAAGAAGCAAAAGAAAGCTTTACCACTAGAAAAATGAGGCTTTTACTAAGGAAAGCTCAAAAAAGAAATAGAGAAGGAAAATTACATACTAACACCTCCTCAAGTAAGTGTTATTTTCCCTTAAAGAAATAAGAATAAGTAATAAAAATTATAATTTTCTAAGTTTTTAGAAATGTTTAAAAAATTGTATATTAACATTCCTTTTGCTAAAGTTATAATGTCAAAATATGTCAATTTTTTAAAAGAAATAATTTAAAACAAAAAGAAATTGGCAAACTTTGATACAATTAGCCTTAATAAGGAGTGGTATACTAAATGTTGAAAAAGTTGTCCTTAAAGCTTAAGGATCCAATGACTTTCACATTTCCCTATATAATAGGAAATTCCTATTTTGAGAAAGCTTTGTGTGACTTAGGAGCAAATATTAATTTTTTTTTTTTTTATAAAATTAGTGCTGGAAGAGCCCAACCTACAAATGTCATTCTATAGTTTGCTGACAAGTTAATTGCCCATCTTAGAGGGCATAATAGAGGATGTATTAGTAAAGATGGATAAGTTCATCTTTATAGTTTCCTTTGTTGTTTTGGATATAGATAAATATGGGGATGTCCTTATTGTATTGGGGTGTCCATTTTTAAATATTTATGATATTGCTTTTGAGGTTAGACAAGGCAAACTCATCTTCAGGTTGGGTGAAGAAATAGTGATTTTAAAGTCTTAGACTCCATGAAGCTTGTTTCATGTTGCTTGTAATTTTGTGCAAGCTAAAAATGTTGATACACTGGTTGAGGCCCTATTTTTAGTATGGGGATGAAGGACCCCTAGAAAAAGTTCTCACCATTGGGGACTTGGATTAAGAATTAAATAGTGATGAGGAAGAAATACTAATGTTTCTTCAAGCTTAGTAAGATGCCAAACTTGTTAGAAATAAAAGGTTTAAAGAGTTAGAAAATGGTAATTGGCCAAAGCCTAAGCCCTCTTATGAGGAACATCCTATTTTAGAGTTAAATTCTGTACCATTCAACTTAAAGTAGGTTTTTCTTAACCTATCTATTTCTTTACTTGTTTTATTGCTACAGGTTTAAGTAAGATTGAAAAAGAGAAATCATTATAGGTTTTGAGAGACAACAAAAAGCCTTTGTTGGATTATTCATGACACTAGGGCATTAGTCACATTGTCTACACGAGTATAATCTACATGGAGGAAGGCCATAAGGATAGAAAATTGCCTCAAATAAGGCTAAATCAAAACATGATGTAGATGGTGAAAGGTGAGGTGATCAAGTTATGGATGTGGGCGTCATACACCCTATTTATATTAGTGAATATCTGACCTTAGTACAATGTATCCCTAAAAAGTGAGACTCTATTGTTATAGAAAATTATCACATGGATCTCATTATGGTATGAAAAATGATCAAGTGACAAATGTATATTAACTATAGTAAGGTAAATGAAACAACCCAAAATCATCACTTCCCTTTGCCATTTATTGATCAAATGCTTCAGAAATTTTATAGGCATGTTTTTTACTATTCTTTGGATAAGTATTATGGCTATTTGTCAATTCCCTTGGTTGAAAAAGATCAACATAAAATCACTGTTACTTGCTTTTATGGGACATTTGCATATAAACAAATATCACATGGTTTGTGTAATACCTCTATAACTTTTCAAATATAGATAATAATGACCTTTTTTATTTAATTAAAAATAGTATAGAAATTTTTGTGGATGATTTTTTTACTTTCAAGCTATATTTTGATAAACAACTTGCATGAGACTTGATCCTCGAAGACTCTCATATGTTGAAGACCTTAATCTAAACCCTAAAGCAAGTCTTAAGTTTGACAATTGAAAACTCAGTGATTTCAATCATGATCTAGATGTGAAGATGACATGTATAAATGTAAAATGTGTTTGCACACATAATCCATGAAGAAGATTGAAACACTGAATCAAGGACGTTGTATTATGCTTGGTAGTCAATTAACTTGTCTAGCAAAGAAGACTACAAAGGTCAAAATTGCACTTGACACTATTGTTGATCAAGTCTTTCAAGATATCTTCAAGGGTAAAGAGATTGTTACAAATGATGATGGACTTGAACTTCTAGTTTGGATAAAATGCATTGTTATTTTCAAGTTCGAATTCCATCATTTGTCTCCAAAGGAGATTCTAAAAGAAGAAGAAATTTTCTATATCAAACAATATGTAAAATTGCATGAGTTTATCTCCTAGATAGATGCTGAGGAAAAATCATCTCCAAATATAGTACATTTCTATACTGGGTGTTAGAGCAAGGAAATTTCTTACAAGCATCTGCCACTAATCAAAACACAATTCTTCTTCTATAATAGAAATTTGTGGCTTTATCTCCTATAGTCTTCTCCTTTATTGTTCAACTTCCTTACTTAGAATTCTTTTTTGAACATCATGAGTCTTACATTGTTGAGGACCCTGATAATTTTATGGATCATTTTGAACGCTAGCCAACTTTAGAGGAAATAACTTGGGTTCTTAATGAACTTTACCGAACTTGTGAAACTCTCAAAGCTAAACTAGAGCCTTATGGTGTTGTAAAAGAGGAAGTTCATCACTTACAACGAGAAATATACAGAATATGAGTCTCAATACCTCCTTAGATTTTGGCTCGAACTAATGCACCCTTTTTAGTCTAATGTCAATCAACGAGAAGCAATACCAAAAAGAAAAAGAAAAGAAAAGTAGATGAAAATGAAGAAGTAGTAGTAGAAAAAAAGATAAAAAAAAAGAAGAAGAAAAAAAGTAGATGAAGATGAGAAGTAGTAGAAGAAGAAGAAAAAGATAAAAAGAAGAAGAAAAGTTTATCAAGATGAAGGAGAAGACAAATATCAGGAAAAGAAGAAGAGAACATGATCTAAGAGGGATCTAAGAAATTCTTACAATAGGAGTATTATTTACATTTTATTTTAACTCTACCTTTTCTTAAATCTTCTAGAAAAAAAATAATTATTGTTTGGCATTATCAAAATGGGAGGGATTGTTAACACAAAAACAAAACAAGCCCCTAAAACTTTTTGTTTTGATGTTCCATAATAGTAATTAAGTTTTAATGATTATAAACAAACAATTAATGTGTTTAACGATCTGTCTAATATATCGACTGTCTATTTTTTATCTTCAGATAGCTCTCGTTCTTTCAATTGTCTACTTTTTTTTATCATATGTAGTTATTACATAAATACAAATGTTTATATTGTGCTAAGAATCTTTCAAAGAATGAAGAAAATGATTAAAGTGTATTCAAGAATGTTCTTATCTTAAAAGTTGCATTCTAAATAGTGTCAATATTGCTCAAAACAAAGAAATTAAGAACTGACATCTGATATCTAATAGAAGGCTACAAAAGAAGATAAACATATTGTATTATCAACAAAGTAGGAGACTAGTTGGCAAAAAATAATTAATGCAACATTAATTACTAATTTAGATGTCTCACTAACAAACAAAGATAGATGATCGTTGTGAGATAATAGACAATTGAAGAATGTTAACTATAAATATAAGAAGGCTTTGAACATAAGAAAAGTTAATTACATGCTTTTAAGAAAAGTATTCTTGTTATTTCCTTTTTTTGAAAACCTTGTAAATTATCACTTCCAAAATAAATTCTCAAATACTTAGCAACTATGAGAGATAAACTTGTTAGTATTGATCATATTTTTTGATACAAACCCTAAGAGTCACTTGAGTTCATAACTATCATAGAACCTATGAGGTTAATCTAGAAGTGGCTTGTAACAGAATACTATTTATAATATCTTGAAGAGATTAGGAAATACTACTTGGTGTAAAGAAAAAAGTGGCTTGACAAAATAATACTTGTATATTTTTATGATATAGTGGAACTTGGTTATTTGTCAAGAACTGAACGTAGTCTTAGTGGTACAAGTGAATCTGCAAACTAATAGGAATGAATTATCTATTTATCTTAAATAATGTTTTTATATCTTTCGTTTGTTTTCCTTTTTGAAACTTCGGTTAATCACCTTGTTAGAAAGATGAACAATCTTGTATTGTGCTTAATTTGACGATTTTGCAAAAAGTTTTTAAAATGTAATTCAGTCCCCTTTCTTGTGTTTTCCTATTTGTTTTACAACTAAATATGGTGTAACACATAAAGTTGTCATTCCTTACCACTCTTAGACTAATGGTCAAGTTGAGATCTCTAATAGAAAATTGAAGAAAAAATTAGAAAAGATAATGAGTGTATTAAGAAGGATTGGTCTTTAAAATTGGATAATGCAGTTTTGACTTATAAAACAACCTCCAAAACTCTCATTAGGATGTCACCTTATAGGTTAGATTTTGGTAAAAATTGTCAATTTCTTGTTGAGTAGGAACATAGAGTATATGGACTCCTGGATTTCTAAACTTTGATCTTGAGGTTGTGGATGGTAATAAGTTGTACTAATTGATTGAATTAGATGAATTTTTCCTAGGAGCTTATGGAAATGCTAAATTGTACAAAGAGAACTAAAAGATGACATGGCAGACATATTCATAGGTGAGTTTTCATATAGGTGAAAATGTTCTAATCTACAACTTATGCCTTCATCCGTTTATTGAAAAGTTGCAATTAATATGGTATAGATTGTATAATATAACTTAGGTCTTCCCCTATGGGATACTTGAGTTGAAAGAGGAAGATGACTCTACCTTCAACATTAATGGACACAAAATATAGTATTATGAAGAAGGTATTGTACAAGTGTAATGCATCACAATGTTTAAGGGTTGATATAGCCCTTAAGGTTGTGTTAGGCTCACGACATTAAACAAGTGTGTCTTTAATGGAAGAGAAAAAATGATATATCGTTTTGAGTGAATGGAAAAATGAGAGAAATGAAAGTGTTTTTTTTAGGTATAGGGGTTGTTCACACGGGAGGAAAGGAAAAATGAAAAGGACTTTTATCAATAAAAAACCATGGTCCAAACATCAAAGCCCTCTAAAACCTTTTTCCTTTTTCTTTCAAAAACTCTTATAATACACTTACTCTTCTCAACCTTCTTTTAAACCAAAAAAAAAAAATTCTTATAATAATTCAACCCATAACATATAAACAATAGTGTATTATATCTTTCAAAACATAAAAAAAAAAACTTAATTTCTCTTAAAATTTAATTAAAATCACTTAATCAAACATTTATAAAAAAAATCACAATCTTACAACCCTTAGACTTCATCGTCTAACAATGCCTTTAAGTTAAGCTTAAAACCATAAATATTCACAAAATCTATTTATCTATGTTCATATATACTACCATTTAATTTTCTTCTTTGATTTGGATAAGTTAATTTCAACTAAATATTTGTAAAAAGAAAAACCTAGATTTTACTAATTAAATAAAAAAAAAATCAACTAACTCATAAAGTTAATTTAAGTAACAACATTGTTGCTAAGTATAATTTGTTATTTTAATCCTAATAAAACTTAAAATAATACATTCCATGAAAAATAAGACTACTATTAAAAGAGATCCAAATATGTTTGAAGAATAAGAATAAGACATGAATCAAGAATAGAAAACACAAGAAAAAACAAAGCATACTCACACAAATATAAATGCATGCAATATACAAATGAACTCAAAATGCTTTTTTATGATGTTGAAAGGAATGCTTATGGTATGTATTACAAAGATTTGTTTCAAAGTTTCAAAGATCGTTATATTTAAAACCTTTTGAAGACTATCTCAAGCATAGAATATTCAAGAGAGAACCAATTTCCCATCTTTATGGAAAAAATATTTATGATAATTAAAAATTAGAATTAAAATCATTTAATCCCTAAGATTTTGACGCAACTATCATAACAATAACAACTGGAATCAACTCGAAACTAGACGCAACTATCATAACTAGAAACTATAGTCAATTAAGAAATTAGTTAAACATAAAATAATTTCACATTGTATCATTTGCATGCTTGAAATGACAAGGCTCTAAAGCCATGCACTTGATTTAACAAAATTTGAGATAAGCCAACCATTGTAGAGGAAAGGTAAGGCAAAACCAAGCTTTGAACATAATCAAAGTTGTTGAGCAAAACTCTTTTAATATTTATTATTGTTTTATTTTTCATATTACACAAAACAAGTTTGTATTTAAAATTGTTTCCTAACAATAATTTGTTTGCAAACATGCACAAGTGATGCAAAAATTAATTATGGCAAAATTAAAAAATGCTCAAAACTAACCTTCACTAATAGAGTCCAAAAGACTCTTGAACTCCAAACCCTTTCATTTGTCAAACAACAGGATGTGATCCATTTTCATTGTGAGAAAGACACAGGCAAAGCCTTCAAAACTCCAAGTTTTGGAAAACCAAGATGGACGTGAACATGTAGCAAAAAGTATTTGTATATCTTTTTCATTAAGTCAAAATAAAAATATTACATATGGTTTGAATTTGAACTTAATTTTAACTAATATTATAATATTTAAGAACTCTTGAATTTGAACTTTTAGTATTTTCTTATTATTTTATTATAAGAATCACTTAGAACATACAAAACAAAGGCATGACATGAACATAAATAATTTGTTCAATAGCAAATGTATCTTAGATAGACAAATTTGTCACAATATTTGCCAAATAAACCATAATCCAAGGGATAAAAATTATAAGAAATCATTTCAACCATATAAAATTATGTTGATAAGTAAGATGATGATTCAACCACAATAACAATGCTAATATACCCAAATGGTGTAGCAAAAGTACATCTAATTACTTAAGGTTAAATCTTTTTCTTATCATTACAAAGGTTGCTATTAGTATTGTTTCCCAAAGAACCTAAAAGAGTCATAAATAAAGCATAAATGTCTTTTACTAAATAAGTACTTGGAAATAAAGAAAAAAATGTTTGTTCTCCTCCTTCCTATCATAATCCATAATAAGCTTGAAGTTAGGGTTGCATGTCTATAATTCAAAAAGGAACCTTGTTTTTTTCCTGCAAACATATTAGATGAATAAATTTTAGAAACAAAAGATTAAATACAAACCAATTAAATTTTAACAATGAGACGCTAAAGTGGAAAGATTCATCATTTACATAACTAATATTCCTTTTCAAAAAATTTAGTTTAGGTACACGTCAAATAACTCCAAGTAAATATTTCATTAACACGATATAAGATTGTACTTTATGAAAAAGTAGTAGAATTTATAACTAAAGAATGAGGTATTAACCAATAATAACAAAAACTGCAATATAGGAAAAATAAAACAAAACAACAAAGGAAAAAAAAAATACATCATGCTTAAAAATGCACATAGCATATATGACACAAGCAACATGTTACTAAAAGAAAGAATCTATAGTAATAATATTAGGAGTATGGGAGTACAAAACACTCATCCAATTCTTGTTCCCATACTTGCATGGAATTGTTTTCACAAGTGCAAACAAACTAACAAGTTCCACTAGGACAAAAATCTAAAATATATTTTAGTATTTATTGCATCATATATTTTGAATTTCCAAAAACCAAGCCAATTAAGCTATTAAATAAAAAATAAAAATCTCTTTATGACAAATTGTAACGTATATTAAAAGATCTATGAAACATTTCTTACTAAAATTTACAAATTCTAATATAAATAAGGGTAAAAATATATTTTTTTGTTCCTCTAAAATGACTGAAGTTCAATTTTAGTTCCTAAAAAATTTTCATATTATTTCCATTCCTCTAATTATAAAATATTTTTTCATCCTTCTATATTTGAAATGTATTACTTTTGATACTTAAAATGTTTTAGAAAACACTTTATATAAAAGTAAAAATTATTTAGATAATACTTAAAACAAAAAAAAATATATTTAAAATTAGAGAGAACAAAATAATAAAAAAATTAAAAAAAATAAAATTCAAATATTACTAATTTTAAAAGAGACTAAAACATCATTTATCCTATATATAAATAGTTAGGTTTTAAACTTTTACCAAGACAAAAAATGTTTAGCTCAAACTTTATTTTCAATATTTACATGCTTCTTAACTATTAGTTGAACTTTATATTTACCAACATATTGCCTACAAAACAAAATTTTCAATAAAGACATAAAAATTATATGCTTCAACCTGAAAATGTTTTAAAATCACTCTAGCATGTGACCTTAGCGAACAACTTGAAAGCAGTTATCATACAATGGTAAAATAGAGATGATCAAATCAAATGTGTGAGAATTTCTTTCCAAGATATTTAAGAGAAAAGATCTTGTATTCAAACAACAAATATATCATTTTACAACTATTAGTCAGTCAAATGCAATCAAAATGAGATTAAACATTAAAGAGATATTTTAAAGAAATTAAAAAGGCATTCATTTCTATATTTAAATCAAAATTTAAATTAAATTAATGTAAGTTTCAAGAAGAAAATAATTATAATTTTTTTAAAACCTTCTAAAGACCAACCTAATAAGCAATATTCAAGAGAGTATGAAATCCTTGTTCGAAAAATCATCATCTATGCAACCACAAAAGTAAATCTTCTAACTTAAATAAAAGCAAAGATCAAAACTAATTCATCCAATCAATAAGTTGTCCAACCATTTTGCCAAAAATATTGACACAGTTTATTTATTTTTGTCCATACATAAAAGGACCAAAAGTTAAAAGATAATAACAAATAATTCAACATAAATTTATACAAGCAAAAAGTTGCAAAATATAGCTTAATTTCAACAATGCAAAACCGAGTTAATTTGAAATAATTATAGACGTCAGTCTATATGCTTTTGAGAATTTAAGTTCTTTCGTGTTATCTTTTATGTTATATAGAGTTGCTACTATTAATTAAAATATATGTAGAATCTGGTTGGGATTGTAATATAGTGGTTCATTAGCATGCTATACAACACACACGTACGTACGTGCACAATAATAACAGAAAAGAAAATGACTATCAACAAGCTATAGTAGCATCAAATTAACATCGACCAATTTTATCATAAAAATAAGTAATATAAAGTTCAAAAAAAAGATGAAGAAATATAAAAAAAACACTCAAGTTTTTTCTGTATTTATTTTAAAAATTTTAAAAGACTAATTCAATAACAAAATATTTAGGACAAGATCAAATACTTTTTGAGAAATATATCCTAACTTATATGATAAATAAAATCAAAACTTCATTGATCTACAGACTTTATCATCCAACAATGTCGCTAAACTAAGCTACAACCATAAATATTCACAAAATCTATTTATCTGTGTCCATGTATATTACCATTGAATTTTGTTCTTGATTTGGATAAATTAATTTCAACTGAATATTTGTAAAAAGAAAACATGGACTTTACTAATTAAATAACAAATTTGAGTAACTCATTAAGATAATTTGAGTAACATCATAGTTGCTAAGTAGTAATTTGTTGTTATTAATCCAAAAAAAAGCTTAAAATAATGCCAACAGTATAAAACATTTCATGAAAATAAGATTACTATCACAAAAGATCTGAATTGGTTCAAGAAATAAGAATAAGACATGAACCAATATAGAAAGTGCGGGCAAAAACTAAGCAGGCCCGCACAAGAATAAATACATCGTACAAAACAAATCAGAATGTTGTTATGTGATGGATGAAAAGAAATTTAATTGTACATATAATAATTTCAAAGATGGGTTTCAAAGTTTCAATAATCTTCAACAAGTTTAAACCATTTTGAAGACTAACTCGCGAATAAAATATGCATAAGAGAATAAATTTTTATCCTTTTGAGAAAATAATTTCTAATAAAAATATATTAAAAAAACTCATTTAATCTCAAGATTTTGATGCAACTATCATACAATAGCCAATTGAATCAACCAAGAAACCGGTTAAGAACAAAATAATTTTACAATATATATGTATTTTCCATGGTTGAAATGGCAAGGTTCTAAAATTACTTACTTGATTTAACATAAATTGATAAGCCAACCGCTGCAGAGGAACTCAATTGCGATAAGGCAAAACCAAGCTTTGAACATAATCAAAGGACATGAATGAAACCATTTTAAAGGGAATTTGAATATGCCTCATAGTGTTATCTTTAAGATTACACAGACCAAGTTGGTACTTTGAATTGTTTTCCAGCAACAGGACATGGCCGTCAACAGACATACACAAAGGATGTGGAAAGTAACTCCCACAGAATTCAAAATGCTTGTAACTAAGTTTAATCAACAGAGTCCAAGACTTTTGAACTCCAAACTCCTTCATTAGCCAAACAGCAAAGTGTGATCCATTGTCATTGTGAGCAAGACACAGACAGCCCCTCAAAACTCCAACTTCTGGCAAACCAATCTGGACATGAATAGGCAGCGAAAAATATCTGTATGTTTCCTTCATTAAGTCAAAGGAAAAAATTGCATATGCTTCAAATGTGCCAAGATCTACTATCCAGTTAAGAGTGCCACTCATATAGTGTCCCTTGCCATGAAATATATTGGAATGAAACTCAGTCCCACTTGCAATCTTTCTCCAACAGTTATCTCCCAAGCAAAGAACCCTTAACTCCATTTTTCGTGATTTCATGTTCCCAACTGCTGCCAGCACCTTGTAAGTGTCAGTTGATTTGTCATAGCCAAACCCCATCCTTAAAGTCCCTAACAAAAATGGTATCGGTGGTGAGTTTATGGATATTAACCTTGTCGCGGGGTTCCAAAATTGGACTCGAGCTACTTCAAATCCTTCACTTATATCTCTCAAACAGATTAATCCATTACAAACACCAACGACGCTATACTTCATGTTGGATGGGATGCCACCATCATCACCATCATCATCAACATCAACATTAATGGTGGATGATGGGTCCTCAAGTAAACGATCCATGGAGCAACAGTGTAGGGAACACGATTCGTCCCAAAACAAGTTGGATAAGGTGAATAGGACGGAAGTGTCCCTTGAAGATCTTTGAAGGTGCAATTTTACAAAAGTTGGATCGAAAATTAGAGAATACCATGTCTTGCAAACGCACCTAAACCGCATTAGAGTCTTCACCGGAACCCACGACAGTATTTCTGCCACCACGTCGTCAGGGAAAATTGCAGCACCATCACCATATGGACATGGATCACCACCCATTTTCTCTTCTTTCTTTCATCAATTTTCAATTTTAAGAGCTATAGATCACACCAATATATATTCTTACTAAACCCAAAGAATACTTTTTCTCAAGTAAAATTGACTGTCAAATAAAATTAAATATTGCATTTAATAGACATAATAGATATATATTATATTTAATAAATATCACATTTAATATATTATAGGTAAAATTAAATGTCATATAAACATTAAATGTTGTATTTATTAACTTCTCAAAATATATTATTTTTATTATATATAATATGTTGTCAAATTAGTAAATATAAGAATTATGAGATAAATTATTATTATCAACTTATTAATATTATATAATTTGTAAGCAAAAATACAAGCGTTGTCGGGTTTGAATATGCGCATTTCTATTACACTGAATTTGATATAATGCAACAATTTTTCATATTATTGATTGATGTGTATATAGGATAGCTACTGAATAGAATGAATTAACAGAAAGAAAGATTAAAGATGTTTTTGACATTTTAAAAATAGAGTATTATTGATTTTAGTTTTTTTTTTAATTATTTGATTTGAATTTTTTAAAAATATTTTTAATTTTAAATTAATTAATTTATTATATTATCAAAAAATTTAATAAAATAGTGACATATTTTTTCTGTAAATTTTATTTTTAAATTTTTAAATGTTTAAAATAATTAATAACATCATATTAATTAATAAGAAATTTAAAAAGATAATTTAACAAAAAAAATTATATACAACTACTTTGTCTAATTGAGATATGATGTAAAAAATAATTGAACTTTTAATATTATTGTTACATTATTATTTAATATAGTTATTTAATAATAGAAATTAAAAAATATATATTTAAAAAATTAAAATCAAAAAAATAATTTTTAACTTATTAAAATCTAGAATATCATAATCAACCAAAAATATATTTAATTTAAAAATGAATTAACATATACGTAAAATCAGTTATTGTTGTATTTGTGTGGCCGCATTTTTAATTACACTAAATTTAATATATTGTAATTTAACGTTTTGTCTTAATATATATTAACATGTATATTAATTTTAGTTTAATATTTTTCTCTTAATATATATTTTTATCTAGATTTATTTTTTAATTTCTTGGAACATATAATACTCATATTTTATATATTAATTTCTTTGTCATCCTCAATTTTTTCTTAATTAAAAAACCAGACAATAATTATATCTCAAGAACATTTTTTATTCCAAGCAATTTATAAAAAAAAATGTGTAGTTTATCATTGTTTAAGTTAACTGTTTAAAATATATCAATGAAATAAAAAGGCTAACAAACATTTTTAGATCCTAAACATATGGCTATTTTTTGTTTTAATTCGTATTAAAATTTTGTTTACTTTTAGTCCCTATATCTTATAAAAGCACATATTTTTAGTACCCACTTGGGTACTGTTAAGGAACTCAAATTACACTGTTTTTAAAACTTTAGCTACTAATTAAAAGTGAATAATATATTAATAAGAATTCAAAAAATAGTGATATTTTAAAAAATACAAAGACATTTAAGCCAAATAAATAAGAAACTTGAATAGTTGTTTACCTTGTAAACATTCTTCTCAATTCTTTGTACGTGTCAATACATTTTTAATATTTTTTTTTTCTTTTTATATGTATTTCTCTCAACTGAAATAAGTTATATTTGTTATATAAATTTGATCAACTAAAGTACAAGTCATTTTAATTTTATCGTTTAACTTTTTAATACTTATTTTTGTATTATTTTATTTTAAAGTTTTTTAATTAGGTTTTATTTCAAGAGGGCAATCATTATCCTGTATATATTCTAAGGAAACTAGGTAAGGAATATAAAGTAATTTCTTAATAGAAAAGAGTTATCAATATATCTTAATATAACTTCCAATGTACTTTTATTGTAATTTAATTTCTTAGAAAAAATTTAATTCAATAAATACAATATTTAATATTATTTAATTTCACTATATATTATACATTTAATAAATATAATATTTGATGCTATTGGACAGTTATAATATTTTAATGTGATATTTATTAAATGCATATTTAATGTTATTTGACCATCAATCGAACTTGAGAAATGTATTCTTAGAGTTTGATAAGTACACGGTGTTGGCGCGGTCAGAATGGCGAATAATTTTTAAAAAGTTAGTAATTTTCTCACTATAAAAATATAACAAAGTAAATTATTATACATATTGTAAATAAAGTATTGATTTAAGATATTTTATAATTTTTAAAATATAAATGACTTAAATAATGTTTTGATTTATATGAAATATAATTTTTTTTATTTAAATTCTTTAAAAAAATTATTTTAGTCATTTAAAATTTTAAAAAT
>JAMLFT010004393.1:0-19671 GCA_026544285.1 Pachyrhizus erosus | reverse complement strand
TATTTGTAGAGAATAAAAGTATATTTTATTCTATAAACAAAAACAAAAGCACAAGTTTTATAAACTTTTATTAGTTTTTTTTTTTTTTTTGGAAATATAGCTCCCTTTTAATTTGACTTCTTTAAAATACAATTAAGAAAAGAAAATGATAATTTTGTAACAAAAACTTGGTCAAGTGGTTAGGCTTCTTTGCTTTACAGACTAGACAAATTTGCTTATGAAAGGCTAACGAATTTGCCCATCATTTTGCAACCACCCAAGTGAATACTATCCCAAATCCCAACATTCATTCCATATCATCGAAGGTTATGTTGACTTTCAATTACGTAGTGTGTTTTGATTCATTCGTACGTAGTTATATTATTATATGTTCATAAAATACTTATTATTTTAGAAATTTGTTCAAATTTATATCACCATCAAAATATTTTAGTAATTAAAATGTTCTTTTCAATTATTGACAATAAAAATAGATTTTGTAGCTAAAATGAGGTCAGATTTTCCATGAACGATTCTTAAAAATGTTTTTTTTTTTTTTGAGGAGGATTCATAATAATGTTTAGAGTCCCATTAAAATCAACATATCTTTTTACTGGGGACTAAACGGGAAGAGGCAAAGTACTAGTTGAAAAACAGCTCCTCCCTAAAACATTTTAAAAAGGTGATGAAGGACAAAATAAAATTATAAAAAACTAGATTCCATTCTCTTTCACACAATTGTTTCTCACTCTCCTCCGTGTAATGTGTGTTTTTGTCCCACTTGTTCGCTCGTACTCTCTCCCTTTTAATGAAGTCCAATTCAAGAGTTAGCATCACAGGTTGAAGTTGTTAGGAGTCACAAATCTTGAACATAAAAAAATAATCAAATCATAATTAAGAAACAAAAACAAAATAAAGGAAATGTAAACTATTTAAGAAAAAGAAGGTGAGGAAGGATATTCAACAGAGAACAAAAGTCGAGATTGGTAAGGAGCAATTATTAAATAGTCATAGATTATCATTTAATTCAAAATCTCCATCAATCTTCATATGATAAATAATTTCTTGTGATGGGGGAAGCATAATGTAAATTTTTATATTATTATTTTTGTTTCCTTTTGTCCCAAACAAATATTGGAGACCATATTTGTAATTTCAGTTATAATAAAGTGATATAACTGATTTTCAAAAGGAATATGCATAACGAGCTGGTATGATCTATTATTGATTGCATTAATACAGCTGGGGATAAGTTTCGGAGAAAAAGAATATTAGCTTCACGAATACTCTTATATTTTTATGTATAAATAAAACGAGTTTTTTTTTTCTTTTTTTTTTTATAAAAAAAGTACAGAATCTTTATTTTTGTGAAAGTCTTGAGTTCTTGGTGGAAAAACACATTATCAAATCCGGTTGATTCTAATCGTTCTTTCCTCTTCTGATTGAGAAAGGAAAAACTTATTATTATATTATCCAAACCAAATTTTGCATCAAAAGGTCTTGTTGGTCCCCCCCATCACTCAAATATCCATATTAATTATTTTTTTCTCTCCAAAAACGTTTAAATTGAAATTTTCATCATTTAACGTTCTATTTAAAACAAAATTAACATAATATAATATTCCGTGAGAATCCCAATAGTAATATACACACAAGTCTAGCTCGAGTCAGCTTTCAATTTATGAAAAGTTTTGAATTTACATGAAAGTCTTTATAAATTATAAACATTCATAAATAATTTAAATAACGAGCTTCGAATAATGTTAAAATATAGAAATTAATCTTATTTAAGATATAATGAAGTCCCTTATTATTTCTTTCATCCTTTATGTATAAATTATGTTAAGAAACTTTATTAATTGATTTTACCTCTTATTATTATATAAATTCTGTTAAATGATATTGTGACATATAATTTGTAAAAAAATTTAACAAGAAAAATTCAATCAGAAAAAATAAGATTAACTTTTTAATACATAGTATATGACAAATTATATGTAAAAAAATTCAATAAGAAAAAAATTATCTAAAAATAACAAAAAATTTGACCAAAAATAATAAAATTATTTTTTAATAATTTATATTTTTTTATTATATTTTCCTATAAATTATATATCAAAATATCACTTAATGAAACTAATATAATGATAAGTAATAAAATTAAATATAAAAAATATGAGATAATTTAAATTATAAAATCAAAATAAATTATTTTAAAATTATAAAAAATATATTTAAATTTATTTATAAATTATTTCATATCTCTTACTGAATAGATTTAATCTTTTAAAAAGATACATCTTATTAACTGAAGTGAAAAGTCATATTTTATGATTTCTGATAAAGAGTTACATACTATATCGTTTTGATGAAAAATCATATTTAATAATATGAATAGACAGATAATTTTATAAGAAGAGATAAAATTTGTTATTAATTTTAAAAATCTCTTCCAATAAAAAAAATAAATCATAGTAGAAACTTGAGACTGATAAGATGGGAGAGAAAAGAAATAGTAAATAGTAATAAATGAAGATAGTTTGGGTTTTCACTTTCACTAGTGGAGCCCATGACAGTGAGATTAACTGTTTGGTGAATATCCAATGCATGCGCGCGTATAGATAAACTGAGACAGTAAAGTCGAAAAAGTAGCTCAGTAGTAACTACCTTAGAATGAAGATAATTATGTGCATGGAATTTAAGGAATGGGTGGGGTGATTGATGAGTGAAATTAAATATTTATGTGAATAAAGTTGTAAGAAGTGGGCTTAGGCTATAAACAACCAAAGGAGGTTACCTTACATTCCACGTTTCTTCCTCCTCCCCCAAACAGCAGTATTTATGGCCTAGTTTTCTTCTTTCCCCTTTCTCTTCATATTCACATCTCCATCTCCACTTCCTTGATTTTCATCCCTTTCTCTTCTAAACCCACTAACACAAGGGAATTAAACTTCTGTCAACAGATTATTTTTTGAGACGTTGTTTTTGTTGAAATGGAAAACGTTCCAGTGGTGTGTAAGGAAGATGATCACATGGATTTGCCTCCTGGATTTCGGTTCCACCCCACTGATGAAGAACTTATAAGCCATTACCTCTACAAGAAGGTCATTGACAGCAAGTTCTGCGCCAAGGCCATTGGAGAA
Source organism: Pachyrhizus erosus (assembly GCA_026544285.1). Lineage (NCBI taxonomy): Eukaryota > Viridiplantae > Streptophyta > Magnoliopsida > Fabales > Fabaceae > Pachyrhizus > Pachyrhizus erosus. The sequence continues at coordinate 16,549 of JAMLFT010004393.1, read as the reverse complement.
GTGGACCTCAACAAGTCTGAGCCTTGGGATTTGCCATGTAAGTGAAACCAAACCAATCCAACCAATCTACCTCTCGTGTATTATGTTGATTTTCCTTTAGACTTAAAATTACAAGTTTGTGTCTAGGGAAAGCGAAAATGGGAGAAAAGGAGTGGTACTTCTTCTGTGTGAGAGACAGAAAATACCCCACTGGTTTGAGAACCAACAGGGCCACTGAAGCTGGTTACTGGAAGGCCACAGGGAAAGACAAGGAGATTTTCCGAGGAAAGTCTTTGGTTGGAATGAAGAAAACCCTGGTTTTCTACAGAGGTCGAGCCCCTAAAGGAGAGAAAAGCAATTGGGTCATGCACGAGTACAGACTCGAGGGGAAATTCTCTGTTCACAACCTCCCAAAAACTGCAAAGGTATTTTTTTTTTATTCTTATTCTTTTTATTATTCTCTTCTTCACCCTGCTTCTTTTGTTTTCAACTTGGTTTTGTTTTTATGATTATGATTATGATTATGATTGTTGTGTTGTGGCAGAACGAGTGGGTGATTTGCAGGGTGTTTCAGAAGAGTTCAGCAGGGAAGAAAACCCATATTTCAGGGATAATGAGATTGGACTCTTTTGCTAATGAATTGGGTTCTTCTGCTCTGCCACCTCTTTCAGATTCTTCGCCTTCTATCGGTAATACTAAACCACTGAATGATTCGGCTTACGTGCCCTGCTTCTCCAATCCAATTGATGTTCAAAGAAACCAAGAAGGGGTCTTTGATTCCTTCACCAACTCTATTTATGGGGTTCCTTCAAACCCTTTGGACATTCTTCCCAGAATGCCACCTTCTGGCTCGTTCTACTCCACTCAAGGTGTTCAAGCTGCGCCTAATTTGGCATTTCCTAGTTCTGTGTACACTCTGCAGGATCAGACCATCCTGAGAGCTCTGTGTGAGAACAATGGTTCAAACTTGGCAGGTGGTTACAAGTCAGACAGGGACATGATCAGTGTCTCACAGGAAACGGGTCTGACTACTGATATCAACGCTGAAACCTCTTCAAATTTTGATATGGGTAGGAGGCACTTTGACAATCACAATCATGCATCTGTTTCTGTTGCCCCATTGGATCTTGATGGTTTGTGGAATTACTAAGTTTAAATAAAAGGATCAATTGCAATGAAAAGTGAAATTAACCCTACTTTTGAGCTAGAAGAAAGAGGAGCAAGAAGAGCCTCGGATGGGGTTGATGCTGTTGTTTCTCTGTATATATTTTATCTGAGACATGTACTGAAGCATATGTTGTTAAATGTAAGAAATCTTGTGAAATTAGGCTGGTTTTGTCTTTTGACACTTAAGGCTTGTAGCTGGCATGAGCATGATTATTTTGTTTCAGCTTGGATTAAAAATCATAATAGATTGAGACTGGTGGATTAAAATTTATAAGTCATGATTATGTACCGTAGCTTGTTGATCTTGCTTTTCTGTATTGGATCAGTATAGTCCAGCTAATAATGAGACCAAGACCAAGAGCTTGGTTCGGTTAATGTTTGAATAGCATATTTTAGTTTTAAAATGTGGGGGCTGTACGGTTACTAATGAAAACCCCTCAATTCTCTATCTCTCGATTTGGACACACGTGCACGCGCATTCTTTGACATAGACAAATGTTAACAAACTTATCTGCATTTACCTACTCCAAATCTCACTGTACAAATCATGACTCTGAACTTCTCTCTCCCCTTCTCTTTCTGTTTACGTGCGTGTGTGTTAATGATAAGACATTATGATTCATTGTCAAACGCAAAAATTCAAACGTTTTTACCTAAAACATCCGAGCACATCGCTCTAGTGGCGGTGTCCAGATTTCACACCATTTTCTGATTTTTCTCTTTCAAAGTGGTTTGCATCTTAGCCCATAATCAAGAAATTTATCAAAACTAATTTTATTTACTAAGAAATAGAAAATATGATGCGTTTAGTTTGTAGTCAACAACATACAAGTCAAGTGAGAACAAAGAATTTGTAGCCAGTGCAACCTCCAACGTATTGAATATGACACGTAATAAAATCCATGCAGGATTGGCAAGGCCACTGCAATAGAAAATCAAAGTGTAAGGTTAAAAAGAAAAAGGAATACGGTCTAGTATATTACTTTTTAATCTGATATGTTTTATTTATTTGTTGTTCTTGTGATTTCAATCAAATTCCATTCCATTGAGCTATATTCAAATAGCATTTTACTATATATATATATATATATTTTTTTGTAAGCTGTATGTAAAAAATAAATAATAAAAATACTCCGTTTTTGGGGAAAGATTTGTTTTACTGAATCAGGAATGCTTGTCTGTATTTGTGTCAGTTATTATTTCATTCATTCATTCATTCATTCATTCATTCATTTGAATTTGTCAAATCATCCATTTCTCATTTCATGATATGAATTCCGTTTTGAAGCTGTAATGGCATGACATGAGCGCATTGATCTTCTTTTTCTTATTTTGTCCAAAAATACAATATACGTATCACTTTTGTACCATGTGGTGTTTACATTTATGGCACATGATAAATCCTCTCAAAAGTCCACCAATTTGAGTCCTGCACGTCTTGATCCATAACTATATGAGAACACTGGCAATTTGTCTTTTTATTATTTTTTGCTCAACTCACTTAGTTTTATGGCGAATAAATACATTAAAGAAAAACCTCACAGTTAATATTTCATTTTCTCCATGATATAATAATGACAACAATCCAACGTCCCTTATCCTTTCTGAAAAATTTTAGGTCCCCTTCTGCATTGGCCTATGAAGTGTTTATTTTTATTTAGTATATTTTACTGTATGAATGAGATTGAAATAAAAGATTAACTTTCAAGGATGTATTATAAGTTTTGTGGTTCTATCCTTTGATTGGTGCAATCGTGGTATAAGTTTAGAAACGCCAACTACCTTATCATCATCGCATTAGTGAGCTATGGCCTATGGGCATTCCGGGTTTCAAAATTGGAATATTAAACTATGATTAGGTTGTTAAAGGTAAAACTTTCGCTTTCAACCAGAGTATTTGAGTAACATAAAACCAAACCAGAAGAAATCTTCGAACCCGAACAGTTTTGGGTTCATCAGTGATTTTTTTTTTATATAAATAATAAAGTTTAATGGTCATATATTAATCTTGTAAAATAATTTTATATTATCAATTAATTAAAAATTATTTGATATTAAAGTATTTTATATTATCGGTACATAATTTATTTTTTTAAAAAATATACAAGAAATTATTAAACTAAATTATACATTAATGATGTAAAATAACCATCATCTAATCACATATCATATCATCATGAATATATCCAGTTTGTTGATTTTAAAAATGATAATGTGATTTTAATCCCTAGTTGATGAAGTGAAGTATTAAAAAATAATTTATAAAAAAAATATATGTAATTATCATATTAAAAGTTTTAATAATATGATAAATTATTATATTAATAATGTCAGTATTACGTCATTCGTTAATACTATTTTCTTAAATATAAAGACTAAAAATGATGATAAAAGAAAATCAAATTACTTTAATCAATTAAGTTTAGATTAGAGATTAAAAATAAAAATCTAAAAACATTTAGAAAAAAAATAATAAACCTTATAAAAAATATACAAGAAACTAACTTATACATTGACAATATAAGATTATCATTCAATCATAAATCATAATATACAAAAAGTTTATTAATTTTTATAATAATTATATTAAAAATGATACAATAATATATAGTCGCTAAACTCAAAGTATATTTATATTGATTAAATTTTACGTTTGTTAGTTTTTAATAAAATTTAATTATTTAATTTTAAGAAATAAAACAAAAAATGAAAAGAAAACGAACTCTCTCATTTCACGTTAATTTAGAGAATGAGAATAATATTTTCTAACGAATCTTATAAAAGCAAATTCTCTCTTTTTTTTTTTTTTCTCAAATAGGCAATAAAGATTTAATGTTTAATTTTAGCTGTTTTACTTTCTTCACTCTATTTCTATAAACCAAATTCTCTCTTTTTTTTTCCTCTCTCAAATAAAAAATAAAAATTTAATGTTTAATTTTCTTCACTCTATTTCTATCAATGTTCTCTTTCGAACACAATCTCATTCAAAATAGAATCCGACTAAGTGTAAACATATCTCTTAACGAAGTTTAAAATTTAGATATCATACTATGAGAAATGATTCCCTTTTACTGTACTAAAATGCTGTTTTAGCTAACAAACATGGTATTAGTGCGGTTAAATATATGATGCTCATAGCAGAAGTGTAATATTTATCTTGATAAAGTAATAAAATTTGAAGGGCACAAAGGTCACTTCACGTTAACGAAACGAAATTTTAGTGGCATCCCAGATTCCGTTGGCAATGGTATTGGTCCCTGACCTTAACGACCACTGGCAAGGGCAGTGTGTCCCACACTGTGTGATGTCAATCTTAAGAGAAAGTTAGGCCTTTTTAACGGTCGACACCTAAGTCCTACTATTACATGACCCCACCACTCTGCTCCTCTTAATCTTCTCCATCATACTTTTCCTCTTTTATTATATATACTTATTAATCATTTTATATAAAAGATAGAGCCAAAAAAAAAAATAAAAACTAATTTAGTTAGGATAAACAATCTAGGGATCTCAGTCCCCAGAAATGTTGGAAGTATAAGTTACTCAGGTGAAAAAAGAAAAACATTATTAGTATAATAAGCACATGCTGTTCAACAGTTGTATTAAATTTTGAAAATCAATTAAGTTTATATTAAGGGTATTTTCACACGTGGAATGTTAAACGAATGCGAATGTGACAGTTTCAGGTGTCCCACTTCTTGCCAAATGTCGCTAGCTATGTCCTCGTCGTCTTCATCGTCTCAAAAACCTTCTGTTGATTTTTTTCAAATGCTCTCCAACTTTTTTTTTTTTTTTTTTTAGATTTTATCATATTTTAAATTCAATTCATCTAAATATATAATTATGCCATTTACTTATTATATTTTAACGGATTGAATATTATAATAATATTTAGAGTGCACAAACCTTTCTTCCGTGTGGCAGCGCCCTCCCAAAGTCCAAAAGGCAAAAATGCATTTCTATTATTGTGATTCTGGTTTTCGTGGCCCACTCAGCCTCCAATCATTGTTCTCACCTTACGAAATCTTTTATTTTTCTTGTTTGATTAATAATTAAACATTTTTCAATTGAAATAAATAAATAAATATGAACAAATTGGCTCACCTAAATAGACAGTTTGTTGATATAATAACTTTGCAGATGATCTTATTTTATTTTAATAATTCTTCTTTATTTTAATCGTCGCATTCATAAATACATACATATAGATAGGTGGATAAAACAAATTATTAATTACAAGAAAAAAAAAAAAAGTCCAAGAATAAATGGCCATAGGAAACGACGTATATGAGATCATTCATGCCACGTGTCACTATCATGTTTGGCTAACCACAATGTTGATTCTTACTATGATTAGGTAATGTCAATTATTTGACATCCTTGAGGCCACTTAATGGGGTCTGTTATTCATATACTTCCAATTGGTATCCAAAAAAAGTAAGTGGAAATATTATAAAAAGAAAGATACAAACAATGAACAGAAATTGAGATATCCACGGAGATTTTTTTGTACAAAGTAAAATCAAGCTTAATCCAAAAGCCAAAGTGGGAAAGGTCAATCTTATCCTCATTTCCTTGGCCCGGTAACCACACAAAATGATTGCAGTGTGGTTTAAGAACGAGACATTTCGAAACAAATGGCCATTTTCCTACAAAAAGAAATTATTTAGTTAGTTAGTACATTCTTTTTATGCATAAATGAAACTAATAGTAAAAGGGATCTCATTCAACAAATTGATACGCATTCATCCTAGCCCATGCACTCATCATGTTAATGGCAATATGGAGTCATATTATTGGCTTTGAGTAAAAGTGGGGTTACCTTATGTGAAATGGGTGAAGATAAATGTTTTGGAGAATGGTATTTTGATCTGGAAAAGATAATATAAGTTACAAGTACAACCACTCCTTGGGGAAATCCAATTGGGACTTGAATTGAATTGCATATTGGAATTTTGTTTCGGAAGGAAATGGAACCTCATATCTGGACTCTTTTGGTGTCATATTTCATTACAAAATTCTAAACGCATATGCGCCAATTTTGTTTTGGTAACAATTTCATATGCTTACTTTTGTTCATAGTCGAGTAAATTAAGGCCAAATATTTCAACTTTGTTACATTAGACCACTAAAGTAAGAAGGTCAATTTTAAGAGAATTGGTTCCATCTACATCATATGGATATGATTATCATAACCTCAAAGTTTCGATGTGCTCAGGCTCATTTAGGTGGCAGTGGTGCCACATTTGTACTTTTAAAGCTCTCAATAATTAAAATAAAAGTACGATTGTATATAATTTTTTAAATAGACACTCTCTTAAACTTAAAATCAACTCCCTTAAAATATCATTTTCTTGTTTCTTTTCAATTGTCTGATTTTTTTAAAAAAAAATATTTTTGTTTATTTACCATTTTTAAAATTCAAGATAATTTGTACATATATTTATTGTGGAGTAAAAATTAAAAAAAATAAAATACAAATTTCACAATTATTTTATTAAAATAAAAAATTATTGTATTTCTTGATTTCTAAATAGAAACCTTAAAAGATAGATAAAAAAAAATACAAGAGGTAGAATAAATTACAACACCACGTAATTTATCTTTCATTTAAGAAAAATTTCTTTTTCTTTTTCCCTATAGTTTGTTTAGATATCAAATAATTAATCACCTCAGGGTTTTTCTCCGTTCGGTTTTAATTCAAAGAAAAATGTACTAGAGTTATAAAAAAAATTAAAAAATAACTTATGAACTTTTATGCAAAATGCTAAATATTAAATGATATTTTTGTTCTTTTTCAGCCATATACCAAAAAAAGTATTTAATAATAAAAAATAAGAGACAAAAATTCTACATTTAAAAAATGAATGCATGAATACAACTCCGTTGGTCTAAATAAATATAACATTTTTATTGTGACATAAAATAACACGTTTCAATTTTTTTATCATATGTATAAAAAAGATTTTCATGAAAAAAGTTAAAATTTACTTTGATAATCTTTATGTTTTGAGAAAAATTAGTCTCTAACTAAAAAAAAACACAAAATAGCAATTGAAATTTTCTAGCGACATCTAAATTTTAACTTGTGTTTTTTAAAACTCTGATTGAAAAAAATTACAAAGTGAAGCAAATAATAATTGACTTTTAATTTACCAAATATCCAAATATGTCCAAAGAGTATACAACCATACATGTTGTTTTCATTCTTGACACACGTGTAAACAAATTGGAAATTAGTCTTAATGAGTGATTAGCTTTTGTGAAGAAGTACAGAAGCATTCTCCAATATGTGGATGATATCATATTTAATTTTCGTGTTTAAATATGTTTATAACCCCCTCTTTTTTACCAAAAAGAAAAAAAAAAGTCGATTAATTGGGGATGCAATAAGAAAACACGCGTGAAATATATGCAATTGCTTACTTTCTTGGCAATTTCCAAAAGCTTCACTTTTAATCTCTTTGACTTGGATTGGAAATTATTCGAATTTGATAGGATGGAGATGTGCCTCCTAACTTTGTGTTTTCTCAACCTTTTTGCAAACACTTAAGATTAAGATATATTCTTCCGTGATAGTGACCTTCTATGTTGAATTTGATTCTCCATTACTCTCCCATTATGGTATGTACATTTCCACTAACTTGTGGCATGAATATGGTGATCCAATTTCAACTGATAAGAAGAGCACATATTGTGTTAACTTGTTAACAATATGAAAGTCCCAATGGGCACATGATTTGATGGATCTATTTTTAAATGGCCTATTTGGATTTGGAAGTATATCCCTGTGAGGTCAAACGTTGGGCTTAAATTTAAGCCCATTAAATCAACACTATCCTCCAACACTGAACAAGACAAATTGTTGAGCAATTAAGTATTATTTTTCTTATGGACGAAAAAAAATGTAACATTTTTCTTACAATAAGCTGCAGGATGATTGGCTTAGCAATGAAGATCGCACCCATAAGGTTATTTTCTTTTGTAGGTCACCTGTACGTGTTTGTTCTTGATTCTTTTTAATTGTTATTTGGGTTTAGTTATACACCTTAATGATTGGATGTTGCTTCCTTCCCTGTCAAGAATGTGGTTTACAATTTATACGTAATCTTTACCAGATGTATATTGTTAATTTTCTAATACTTCCGAGATTTATGTGAATGTGCCTAGTCATGAATGGTTTTACTACATTTTGGAATATGAAAATAGACAAACAATAATCAAAGACGTTACAGATCAGATGGGACTTCCAATACCAAGTGTTAATATAATACCAGTTGAGACCAACTACTTTCTGAAAGAATATTAGTAAAAGAAAATAGACATGTTTAGCCGTTGTTATTAAAAGAGAATGGAAAATGGCTAATGTCATGGTTCCGACAAGAAGGATCAATGAACTGAACACCATTGTGACTATAAACTGTAGTTGCAAGGGAACATTCCTTTTCTTTTTCCCCTACAACTGAAGTCACAAATACCGGAATATCAGTGACTTAAAATTTGAAGCTTTTATACTTTGTGCTTTTTAAAAGAAAAATAAAAAAATTCAAGACAAGTTTATGGAATAAACCCTTAAATTAGTCCTTAGATACGAGTCAGATATTTCAATCCTCGAGATGTTAAAAACCCACCATGACTTGGTAAAACATTCATTTTAATCTCTCTCTCATTTTAAGACCTTTTCGGTGCAAAACATTCATTTCCTAAACCTGGTCATCGAAGTCATTGCTATGCAGTATGCATTCAGCAGCCTTAAAATAGTAAAGCTAATACCATGGTTCTAAAGGAGAAAACTACATACACATAAAAACGAAATAACTCATTCTATTTTACAACAAAATTTGCAACACTTCATAGCTTAGTTATCATAATGGTATACATTGCACTGATCATTACTAGCGATAACTATAACTGTCTACAAGCTTAAGTCCCCAGCTCATATCCTCACAGTGCCTTACATATGGAACAAGCTCACCTGTGTCAGTTCCTCTCTTGGCCTTGCAGTCATAGAAGGGAGGGGCATGGAAACATGGCTCCATTGACATGGCTCGTCGACAGGGGGGATCTGGGGCCGTTCGGTTCTCAGGTTTGTACAGAATCCATGGTTTTAAACCTCCAAGCCCCTGAGCCACGTAGCCAAAAGTAGACCATGAGCTAGTAACCAACACATCAGTTAAGCTTAAGAGATACATTTCTGCCCAAGCTTTTTGGTTGTGCATCTGCTTCTGTGTTTGTTGATATCCTTCGTGGCTCGGCTGGTAAACACCAACCACTTCTCCTGTCACCGTAGGATATTCCCAATACATGTCTCTTACCTTTTCAAAATAACCAGCGTTTAAGGAAGTCATCAATACCGCTTTTGACTTAGGAATTCCTGATGAATTGATAGCATCCTGCTGGTGGTTAACATCAGGCAAAATATTCTTTTTCAAAGTACAAGCTAAGATTTGATCCAATACATGCTGAAATGGACCAGGTTCTGTGTCAAACACTCTAATTTGTAAGCCCACTCTTTCATCAACTTTAGCTAAATAAGCTTGATAGTATCTGACAACAAGTCCCCACACACTGTTTGTGGGGTGGAACAGGTACCTACCCAAGAAATGGAAAACTGTTTCCTTATTTGGGAAGAGATCATTCAGTTCCTGCTCAAAAGATGGCATTAAGAATATAGAAGGAACAAAGTAGTTATCTGTTTTCATCATTAACCACGGCACATTCTGGAGAAAACGTTGCTCTTCATCACAGAAAAAAAGTTTATCATGATCATCATAATCATGGACTATATGAAGATAGACAAAAGATGCAACAGAGGAATCTGTAACCGCTTTATTTTTCAGCATTTTTCCATAACATTGATCAGAATTCTGACTGAAATTATTAAACTGAGCATTAAGAGGAAAATCACTAGGAAGAAACCAGGAAGCATCAGGAAATGGCTCACAAAAGAGATCAATCATATCCGCTCCAGGGTCAACCAGCAGAACACGGTTTGTGAGGAGAGCATAAAGAAATGCAGAAGCTAGGGTCAATATCCTATTCCCTAACCCACTAAATGAAATCCATACAAGATATTTACAATCTGAGGACTCAGTAAATTGACCAGACCTAAGTTGTTCCACTGTTTTGTTATAGGATTCAGTATAAGGTCCACATTGTTTGTGTTGAGCTTCATATTTTCTTAGCCTAGAAATGAGGTAAGAAGAAGGCTTTTCTGATAGCCCTTTGTGAGAATACATGGCTGACTGATACCTGCTGAGACAAGATTTTTCATCAAATCCATCAGCTAGAAGGCCACCAAGCAGTTTATCTTGTTGCAACTCAACAGCATCAGAGGTTTCATGGTCCAAATCTACAAGTCAAACGAAGAAGAAAAATTGTAACTTAAAGAATGGGGTGGGATAAAAAGGTGAAAATAGTTAACCCTTGTTGAGGAAATAGGCACCTACCTTGTTGAGTTTGTGTGGTTTGAAAGAGAGGTGTAAGTGATGAGGGTTCGCGCAGGGCAGCATCTGAAGGAGGGTCTTGAAGAACAATGGAGAGTGAGAAAATCACAGAGCAGAGGACAAAAGAAGCGACGAAGAAGCCCATCAAACGCATCAACGAGAGAGTGAAAGCACATTTACTGTCTAAATCGGAGGGTGAGACTGAGACTTTCTTCAACATCCCTCCACAATACAACAATTGGTAGTACAGTGCAGTCACTGTGTCTGTGAGTGAGTGAGTGAGTGAGTGAGTGAGTGTTGGAGTAAAGAGTAGAGAGTTGAGAGTAAGGAGTAGGCGTGGTATGGTTTAGCCGCATCAAACCAAGATGCGATCGACAATTATTTGTTTCCTTATAATTTAATAACGTTGTACTCATTTTAAAATAATATATAATGATAATGTTAATATTGTTAGTGTTTTTAAAAATTAATATTAAATGGCTAATCCGTGGATGATTATGGAAATGGACCGTCGGTGGCACCATTCTACGCTCCTTTGCTTTACCTTCTTACTAGCAAACCGCATTAATGGCAACCACAACCCATTTTTTTTTTAATTTTAAAATTGAAAAAACAATAGATAATCTCTCATATTTTAATTATTAGGGTGCCTTAAAAATACGGAAATGAAATTAACGACTTCATATTTTTGACACGTACAGATATTTTAAGAACCACTTTGTGTGTGTAAAAGGTATATGCGCAACACGTTCATTACTCAAACAAAAAAATTTAAAAAAAAAAAATGGTTGGATTGAAGGAAAAACAGTCATGATAGTGTTATCTTGCAAAATAAATGTCATTAATTGTTTTGGACCGACCTCCGATATCCGTCTTCAATTGCTCCGTGAGCTCCTATGCAGTGGCAGGGCTCTTAGAGTTAGGGATGTAAAATAGATCAATTTAATTCTAAAAAAAAAAAAAGTTATAGTGGGTTGAATTTGTTTTGTTATTGAACTCAAAATTTCAATTCAATTCAACTTTAAAATGGATTGTGAGTTGAATTTAATTGACTGGCCAAAATTTATAAATAAAATAAAATAAAATTAGTAATAATATAAGTTATGAAAGAAACTCTTAGATTAACTTAATGAATAAAATATAAAAAATATAAATTTTTATTATATATACTAACCATAAAATTAACACATATTTTGTTGTGTGGATTAGTTGATGATTTAAACATACAATTTAATATAAAGATGGTAAATAAATTATTTGACTCGACTAACTGAACAATTAAGTTAAATTTATACAATTTTAAATTAACAATTGATATTATTATTATTATTGTTTAAAAAGTAATTAGGTTACGCAAAGGGTTAGATTATTTAGTGAGTTAATATATACGTTGTATACAAATATGTTTTTAAGAGAATTTTATAGTGAAATTATCACCCAATGATTCACTAATGTACCAACGAACAATAGTTAAAAAGTATTTTAAAAGGTTAATTTAAATTTTATTTAAAGTATAAAACGTCAAATATACCCCTATTTAATATATCAAAAAAAAAAAATTATTGCGTGGATTTAGAAATTTTTGTGAGGTCGGCATAATTTGTTGTTTGTGGTTTGAGACAAACCTAATTTTCTTTTTGCTCGGTAAGACAAAAAAAACTACTAAAGATAAAGTGTGAATTTCTCTTATTTGTGTCTTTATGGATTATGCCTACAACGTGAGGATGGTGGTTAAAATGCACCCTCACTATAATCTTAGGGATGTTGAGTCAATAAGGAAAAAAAATCAAAGATGGGGACCACAAGGGGTTAAGGTGGATGGATAACCACAAAATGATTTTGGGTTGGAGTTTGGAGAAAGCGTTGATGAAGAGGTAGTTTTCCCATGTCGATTGGAAACACAATATCATATTCGCACTAAGACTGTAGTGTTTGCACCTAATTGAGTTGAAATTTTGTACGTTTGATGGAATAAGGTTTGTTGAGATCTAAGTGACTTGTTCTTGTGATTGTTCCATTGAGTTAGATTGAATTATGCAAATTTATAGCCATTGTGTTCATCCTAATTTATATACAAATATGAAAATTTTCTAATTTGATTAATTTGATTTTGAGTTGGTTATTTGTTGGTGTTAAATAAGTAATTGATTTGAGTTAATTTATATCTAGATCCATGGTTTGAAGTAGAACAACTTGAAATTTAAACAATATATATTTAGCACCTTTAGAATATTTAAACCGAATAAATGTTAGTGGAGGTTATTAAAAAGAGATTGAGGAGATGACAATCTAAATATCTATCTACAGGGAAAAGACTAAAATGTTTTGAAATATGTATTTTCAGTAGTTCCAATTTACTAGTTGTCTTTCTTCAAGATTCCTACAAACATTATTCATGAACTTGAATCTCTCTTTAAATCTTTCTTTTCGGCTGGGGGAAATTTACATAACATTTGTTGGGTGTTGTGGGACAAAATGTGTTAGGAAAAGGATGTTGGTGGGCTAAGAATGAGAGATTTAATGGGTTTTAATTTAGCTTTAATTGGGAAGTGGTGTTGTGGATGTTGGTGGAGAGAGATAGTTTCTGGTTCAAGGTATTGTCTTGTTTGTTTAAAGAGTCTTTACGTAGAGTAGTAGGGGATGTAAAAAGTATTCTCTTTCAAAAACATCCTTGGGTGGAAGAAGATATTTTGAGTAAGAAATTTCCTAAATTATTCTCACTTGCAAGAAATAAGAAAGTAGCAATTAGAGAACTATGTTATTGGAAGGATTGGAATGAAAATGGATTGGAGAACGGAGTTATTTAATTGGGAGGAAGGTGGTGGTAGATTTGTGTTGTTGTATAAACTATACAAGATGGATAGATGTGAAAAAAAAAAACATGTTGATGGTGTTTAGATAATTAAATCCGCTTATGTTTGTATGAAGCAACAATATGGATTCAATAATAATGACAAAAAAATGACAATTGATTTGGAATAAGGTTATTTCTTAAAAAAATTAGTGTTTGCATAACAAGTTTTTCTTGGTAAAATTCCATTCAAGAATACTTTAAGGAGGAGGGGATTTTAAAAGGTGACCAGTTGGTATGTTCAAGGTGTAATGTGGATATTAAGACTATGTAACAATTATTTTTCATGTGTCACAAGACTACAAGTGTTTGATTTTTATGCTTTAACTAACTAGATATATTTACTATTATGCATTGTAAGATGAAAGATTATATATAACAATTTTGGAGTTTAGAACTTTGAATGTAACATGTAAGGAAGGGTTGAGAGTTATTTGCTTTGTAGCTTTATAAACTTTATAGCTAAAAAGAAATAATGTGATTTTTTATCAACAAAATGCTCATATTTATAATATTGTAGAAAAGTTGTAGGTGTTGTCTTAAAAATAACTTAGTGATACACTCCTATCCATGAAATGCAAAAATCTAGTCCTTTTCAAAACTTGTAAAATTTACTTTGACGGAGAAGTAAAGGTATAATATACTAATAGATTATAGAAATGGATTTAACACCACAATTTTCTAAGAAATTGATAAGCAAAGGAGGATTTGTCACAAAGAATGAACTTTCTTTAATAGGAATCAATGTTCTTGGTTAAAACAAAGAGAGAAACTACAAATGTTTCAAGAGATAATTTTTTTATCTTAAAAAAATGAAGTCTAAAATTACACTTTAACTTGAAATAAAAGTTTATATATTACCAATTATTTTAAGGTCCATAAAGACTCAAATTATACAAAAACATAGAATTTTAACTACTATGCACATATAAACGACGTCTAAGTTCATCATGACTCAATTCACTTTATGCTCATCCAAGATAGGTCTATAGGTTTGGACTTAGATCCACTAAGAGACTCATTAGGCTTGGGTCCAATAAGGTCCAATTAAAATCACATCTTCTTCTTTAATGTTTTACTTTTGATATTGTAATTGGATTTTCAAACTTCAAGTCTTCAAGTTTTGTTTCCTCTTATTCCCCTTCTTAGTTAATAACCCTCTATCACTTAGTTTCCAAAAAAAAAAAAAAAGATTTATTTATCTACTCTCGTCTTGGATCTCTAATTCTGTAGAATGTTTGAATTTTTTATACAAAAAATGTATTGTGTGTAGTTTTTAGGTTTGGTGATGTTTTATTTTTGAAATGAAGTTGTAATGTGTGATATGTTAGTGAAGAAATCATGTCTACTATATAATGTTATTTAGGAGTGGATAGGTGGATTTAACTCTTATATAGACTTTGATATTTATTGTAAAAGAAATATGTTTATTAACTCTTGATCATGCTGATTATTGTTTTATTATGTTCTTTCTATATTATTAACTAATTATTTTAATTTTAATTATTTTAATATGTGTTTAACGTGTCTTTTAAAAAAACCAATTAGAATATATACAACTAAAATTTTACTAATCACAAAGTTTGAAAAACACACTATCAAATTAAAGAGTAAAGAATTTGAACTGGACGAAGCATGTCAAGGACAATGTCTAGTAGAAGACTTCTTACAAGATATTCCAACTGACAGAATTATGCAGGTGGAGGGAGATGTCAGTGTAGGAGGTGACATATTTTTTCAAGTGAAGTGTTCTTAACTGAAATTTTTACCAAAGAAAAATTAATAACCTTAACAGAGGGATAAATTGATACAAATTACTACTTCTAAAGAAAATAACTTGTGGACAAAATTAGAAAAAGTACAATTAAGTTACATTGAAAATACAATTCAAAAATTGAAAAAGTTGAAAAAAATAAAATAAAAACAGAGGTGAGTTGAACTTAATCACTTTGTGGGTTGGGTGAATCAAATCATAAGAATTCACGTTACTTCCTATTTATTTATTTTTTTAACTAACTCATAGCCAAATTAAGCTAGATTGACCCATAAATTGAAAGACATTTTTTTAATACAAAAATTGAAACACATTCTGACAGTTCCATTAACAACACACAATCTTGACCTTTCAAGACGCACTTTTTTTGTTGTAAAAACAACTGGTCTGAAAATTACATATCCATATTCTAACTTTATATCATAAAGTATTTTTTCAATGAGTATTTTTTTTATCATTTTATTTAATGAGTAAAGTGCCTTTATAAAAAAATCCTTAAATTCTTTGTAAGTAATGTGAATGAACTTTACACCAAAACGCATAATAAAAGTATCCTAATCCCTTGAATTTTGGCACACTAAAGCTATTTTACCGCGGTTTCGTGTTTCAAGTAAGTGCTTATGCAAGTCAGATTTTGCTTTCAAAGGCTAAATTTTGTATTTCGTTTTCTCTAAAACAGAAAATTTTATGGTGGAGAAATGCATGCCCTTTATATACACCGTTTGAATGATTTTAACACAACTTTTCCTGCATTTACTTTCAACCACATTAATTAACACAAACTAGTTCTTCATAAACATAAATGTATTCCTTTAAACCTATTTTTTTTACATCAATTTTTCCAAAGTTAATCATATTATAATATAAACCAAACACAATTATCTCTCTCCTTTTTTTAAAATAAATCAAGCATATTCTAAATTGGCTGCTATGCTAGAAGTGAGCCCCCTTTGATTATATATTAAATGAGTAAAATCCGTCATGGTAGTAATATTTCATTTTTAGAGAAATTCTTTTACAAGTGTTTTAGAAACAAGTAATTTCTCTTGCAATGTTTTATTTTATGTATATAATTTTATGGGTAAAATATATATTTGATATCTCTAAAATGTTCAAATTTTTATTTTTTAAAAATGGTCTATTTTTCATCTTTCTTATTTTGAATTTACTATAAATAGTCTTTAAGTAGTATTTAAATTATTTCATTTTTTATAAAACATTATTTAAATCACTTTAAATATTAAAAATGACGTATTTTAAGATTAGAGTGAAACAAATAAATAATTTTTTAAAAGAAATATAATCCAACTTAAAAAATTTTAGAAATTAAAA